>UELX01001400.1:0-44779 GCA_900480035.1 Eupelmus urozonus | reverse complement strand
AGTAATAAAGAAATTGTTGAATTATTACTAAATAAAAATGCAGAAGTTGACCCTAAGAATAACGAAGGTAAAACTCCACTTCATTTAGCAGTATTACAAAGTTCAAAGGAAGTGGTTCAACTACTCATTGATCATAACGCAAATATAAATATTAAAGACAATAATGACGATTCACCGTTGCACCATGCAATTTACAAAAACAACATTGAAATTGTTAAGTTACTTCTAAAAAACGGAGCATGTATGACTGATAAAAATCGAGACGGCTTTACAGCATATGATTTAGCCAAAAAAACAAATAAACACATTTATGAGTGTCTTTTCTTACTTGTTGCATAATTATATTAATATTTGGAAAAAATAAAATGTTTTGTACTTCTATTTTTATACGTACATCTAAAGCTGTATAATAAGATTATAAATAATAATTTTATATAAAACACTGAATATAAAAAAAAAGAAAATAAATTTGATTCTATAAATTTTTTAACACATTTTTTTATGCCTTATTGGTCAATTTTTTTATTTAAATAAATTATTTAATTAGTGAAAATGCAATTATTTTAAAGACTCTTCTTTACTTTATTTTATGTAAACTATTTTTAATTATTAGTTACCCAAAATGCATAAAATAACGTTTTCCTGAGCAAGTTTTGCTAGCGAGAAATATGTTAATGTAAGATGCATTTGATATATTTAATAAATTATTATAATACTCATTTAATCATAAGATTTGTGCAAATAAGGTTTTATTCAGTCAGTATCTAGAAAATAAATTTAAGTTATACTCATTCTAATTTGCAAGTGTTTCAATATAAAAGACGAAATATCACAGATGCATAAAAATTGAGTGCACAAAAACTAATAAGTATAGTAATTGGTTATATTCTTTATTCAAAGTGTTGCAATATTTGCTGATTAGACATTAGTTTAAAGAATATAAAGGCGTCAATATATAATTTTTCTTACTTTTCTTTAAATTTAAACATTCGATTCTTTATTATTAGCTCTAATGACTTTTATATTGATGTTGATTCTTTTTAATTTCTTTGAAAATTCGATGTGCTGCAGCTGCGGTAATTAACATTGAAGTTTAAAAGGTCAGAAAGATTTAACATTAATTAAATAAGATATTCTTAGAAAAAATTTATTTATTCTGTTTTAGATTTATTAAAGTTCTTAAAGTATTTATCTTATCACAAATCTTACATTTATTGGGATAAAACAAAAATAAAAATATTTTTATCATAATAATCTACGTGCATTTCACGCAATAATTTTGATGATTTATTTTATTAAAAAATAAAAGCATTCATCTCAAACAATTGAGAAAAATAAAATTAATAACACGAAATATAAGATGACAAAGAGTTTTATTTTGAAAAGAAAGAAGAAAAGCTGACTATGTATAATCAGTTTTATTAGTTTTATAGACTCGTTGTAGAAAAAAACAATCACAATGTTACAGTGACGAAAAAAGGCATATATGGGAGACTGGATTTTTAAAATCTTCGTACAAAATGTAGATATTAGTCTCACAATAAAGAATTTCTTATTTTGTAGTTAACTATTACAATACATAATAAATTGTTATTAAAATATAGACGTTAAATTTATAAAGGACGAAACAAAAAAACTTACAAACGACGTTTTTACAGCATTTAACGATAACGGCATCGTTACCTCCACAGTGTATATATAAAAAAACTCTGTTTCAATTAATTGTTACTGCAGAAAATAAAATACTTTATAGCAATCTTAACTATAGCAGCGCTTAAACTATTACAATGAAGCGAGGAGAATCTAAAATGCAAGCTAATAAATACAACTCAATAATACAATGCATTATTATGATACAAAATCGCTACAACCGCGGAATGGTGCAAATCTGACGAAAACATAAATGAGAAAAAATAATAAAAAAATTGTTTCGGTAATTTTACCGAGGGCAAGGCTAAAAGGCCACTTTGGAGATGCTGAGAGTAGCGATTCGATCGATTGGCTTACATCTAAGGCTGCACTTTTTGTATTTAATTAAAGAAATGCAAGCATTATATTTTTATTTAATCATTAAAAAAATCATACATTTAGCCAATCGTCGACTCAAAATAATTTCAAAAATATTGAAACTAAAATTAATACATGATTTGTGAGTAAAATTAACGTAAAAATATAAATTAACAAAATTTATTGCAGCATAAAAAGTATATTTTCAGAAGACATTTTTTTATTTCATCACATTTTATCTATCTCCATATTATAACTTCACTTATTTGAAAATATTAAAATTCATCATATTGGATTCATCGCTGCTTTAAATGGATGGATTACGTTAAAACATAAAGTAAAATATGTTTAAATCAACAAAAATCATTAAAAATATGTAGACCTAGAGCTACACACTCTATAGCTAAATTTAGACATATACGCTGACCAAAGCATCATCGCTATTGGTATATAATTATATTTATAATTTATTAATCTATCATAATTAATAGTTATAGCTATTATTTTGCATGAAACATCAAAATTCACACCACTTTCTTAATGAATTGCTACATTATTACGCATTTTGTCTTAACGACTGCTTTTTTCTTCTTTCTTTTTTATTTTGTTAAATTCTATTTTTGAAAATGGTGAGGATTTAACATGTTTTTACTGCCTAAATATTATGTATACATATATTTATACTGTAACAAAAGTCACAGAACAGCGGTTTCGATTATTCACGCCATGCGCGAATTGCGCCGCTGCGCGCGGTGCGAGCTCCGCTGACCGGCCGCTAAGCGGCGAGGCCGGCCGAGCGCCGCTCCTACTCGGAGAGGAACGGCACACCAAGCGTTTGGCATACGTAATTTTTTAGAGCTGTATTCTTTAAAAAAAAATTACGGTGCCGTTTGCTGCTGGATCTCGATCTTCTCGACTGTCATATCTGGATTCATCGCGGTAGCCTGCTGTATAGCTTCTGCTAGAGCTTTGTCATGGTCAACTGGATCTCCGTCTGATTGTATTGTTATTTT
This sequence comes from Eupelmus urozonus, assembly GCA_900480035.1. NCBI lineage: Eukaryota > Metazoa > Arthropoda > Insecta > Hymenoptera > Eupelmidae > Eupelmus > Eupelmus urozonus. The sequence goes on along the minus strand of UELX01001400.1, from coordinate 41,759 downwards.
CTGCTCCACTCGTGTTTCGACAACTCCATCGCGTTCGGTTTTGTACTGTAAAATAAAAGAAATTTTTATTAATATAGTTTACTGACAGCGCATTATTTCATAAATTAGGCCTGTGTAATAAAGCAACTAGCATTGCAATTGTTAAAAAAATCTTAGTACCATTTATATGATTTAAAAATGTTAAATATCATAAATACTAAATTTTGAGCTCAAAAATTAAGCTCAAAATGATTCGGGTTTTTGCAATTATTTTTTATACAGATTTATCAAATATCTTACAAATAAATATTGAAAAACAAACGGTATTTATAAGTTGTGTAAAAAATGCATCTTTCTTTTACATAAATCACTTTTTGCTTTAATTTCAAATATTTAATAATTATTCCAGAGAAGTTCACCACCTAGTAATTGAGCACATGATATTTTTTACCCAATATGATAACAAAAAATCCTTTTTATAAAAAAGAAGCATTAAATTCGCGAAACTCACCGTGATGGTCTCAACGGTACGAGTTTTGCTGGAGATCGTCTGGGAGCTGAGGATCTCGCCTGTCGCGCTGTAGTTGCCATCCTCGCTTTCTATAGCTACTTTCCTCGATTCCGTAGCCACCAGCGGTACCGTCGTCGTCGTCGTCACGTTGTTCTCTGGCTCGCCCGTGTACACGTGGCTCTCAGTCGCGACTATACCAGCCGGATCTCCCTAATTGACAATTTCAAAACATTATTAAGGGGGATTAAGATTAGCATCGAGTTTCGATCGGAGTAAGAATTGATAGATCTCAGGAGGTCGCAGAAAGTGGTGCAAGATTTTCACTGTGAAAAATCTGCGAGAGAATTGTATAGATAGTCTTTAGAGGTATTCAATGATATATGATTTATAGATATATGATTATATATGGGCACTGGTTCTTCGCGGTAACGCGTAAATTTGCATAGAATTATATTGTTAAATTTTTTATAATACTTGATCTATGATTAGCAGAGCAGGTGAATTTTGTCAATATCAAAGCTCTTTTGTAAAATTTTTCGTAAATCAGAAAGGAAAATTTAAAAATGTTACAGTTCTTTGAATTGAATCAATATTTCAAATTTATATTTACATAACTATTACACTGTAGATAATCTTCGAGTAAAATTTAATTTTACTTTCTTAAATTCGGAATCTCGTAACTCATGCACTACATATTAAAATCATTCCATATAATTTAATTTCAAATGCTTGTACATACATAGTTATCTGCAGGCAATATGAATTTTTACGATCGCTCATATAACAAATCATATATTTATAACTGTATATCATTGCTAATTGTTTACTCGTAAATAGAACAGTAAGTATACACCACATAAAATCATTGATGCGTCATGGGCAATCATTTTGTAATCATTCTTCGCTTACCTGAGTGCAATGTTCACTTATCCAGCTCTTGATTAGCTGATTGTAACCATGCAACTCAATCAAAAAGAAACACTTTTATTTTACACATAACAACAAGATTTTTCACGAGCGGATTTTTATACAATCGTACGCAAATACTGTACCGGCTTTATTTAAAGTTGACACTTCCATTTTTTCCAAGTATATGTTGTAGAGTGTGTCTCGATCGTTTTGTACTTTTAAGCAGTGTTATACAATGACATGATATTTAAAGTGTAAATTTCATTTAAACATTCATCTTCGAAAATTATGTGGTTACAATGATGTTTTGTTTTAGTCAAAGTGATTATGTGAGTGTATTATGCATTGTGCAAATTTTTTAGTTATTGGCATTATTTTATATTTATATCTGGTATGTAGAATTTTGATTAAACTAAAACTTCAAGTGTTGTTGATAAATAAACTAATTACATTGTTACGTATGATTATATTGCACAAATTATGATTATTACAAGACCATGAAAAAATGGAAATCTAAACAACATTTTTAACTTTGATATGCCAAAAAATATTACTATTACTTTTTTACAAAAAATTAATTTTATACCACCTGGTTAGTTATCTTTGGCTTAGTTACCTGGTAATACTGATTGCAGAAAGCCTGCTGATCGTCTTCAATATCGATGGGTGTACCGGAATCACAGCTGCTTGAGCTCGATGTACTGAGACGTCGTGAAAACAGCTACGTCATGCAATGCGTTAGCCAAGCCGACGAAATTAATAATGTTAAATAAAAAAAAAAAAATATTTTGTCAAGAAAAAAAATCATGATCCTTGGCCATGATAATGAATTGTTAAATGTACAGCTTTTAATTATGTGAACTGTGTGAATTATTTATTTTTCTGTCTGTATAACTGTTAATTTACTTTTGTCAACATTCAATGATTAAAGCGACGAGCTTGTCGAAGTGTTGATCAGATTTTGTGTTTTAGTGTGTTAATAAAGAAAGATTTCTATAAAGTTGTATTCTTGAAAAAATAAATCTTTAACGCTCTACTGTAATCTTTCAAAAAAAAAAAACCATTAAATACATTAAATAATCTAATACAAGTCAAACGCACATCAATAATATTTATAAAATGCATGTCACACTTTTTTAAATATACAATAAAAAAAACCAACTATATAAGAAAAAAAATCAATAAAAAAAATTATCTATGCACACCTTCAATTACTCAATCAATGTCGTGAAAGAAAAAAACGACCAAACGCAACAGTGCATGCCACTGAGTATACATAAACGATCACGAGCTTCACTATCAAACATCGGGCTTTGTAATATCGGTATATGGGAATGCGAAAATTATACCTGTTCTCCGGAGAGCACGTGACTCGTAGTCCTGACTTCCTGCGTCACGGTACGCTGTTCCTGCCGGGTGGCGCTGGTCGCGGTCGTGTGGGCTACAGTCTTTTCTTCGACCTAATATAGAAAGTAAACGGTAACAAGCTACTACTACGCTATAAGAGCCCTGATTAGAAAATAAGAGGCTCGAGGGCTTGGCGCGCTCGGCGGCTTTTCAATCTTCTCATTAGGAGATGGAATTGACCGATTTCTTTAAAATTTTTAATTCAATAACTATGAAATAGTATTTTTTCATGCATTTTTCAAGTTTAAGTGAGTATTGACAATTACTTTCAATTAGCACAAATTTTATTTATAAATGAAAGATTGTTGTTCAATAAATAAAAATAAAAAAAGTTTTCTAACCAGGGATAAAATATCATTCCAAATACTTGATTTTTTTTTAATTCGAAATCTACGCGCTAAAATATTGAGCTCACAAATGTATAAGTGGTTTTCTAATTACTAATACTTCAATTAACGAACCTGACTGGTCTTCTGGTTCTTTTCGAGATCCTCGTGCATCGTCGCCGTGCGAGTTGTTACTGCTGTTGCTGATATGTACGGTGCCGTACCGTCACTAGGTGCCTCGGCCTAAATACAACTACTTTGTGACCAATGCAATGATTCAAATGATGATTATAACTAGTGATGATGATTTTACTTTTGCAATGTTTCAAATTACGAGTATACCATCAACACTAAATTACAAAACTTACTTAGCCCAAAATTTTTATTATGAGTGGATACAATACTACACATTCAAACATAATTTTTTTAAAACCAAAAGAATTTTATGTTATGTGTAATACTGATTTTGCTGAATTATATTTTGGGAAGTAAGAATAATAATTCTTTATATAAAATAATAATATTACGTGAACTATGATAGAGGTTTATGTGTTGTATATAATGATCTACTGACACATTGACAAATAATAGTTTATACTGATAGAAATAAACAAAAAATAAAATAAAACAGAAATAAATTCTTTAAGTACCATGCAATGAAAGCTTTTGCATGTTCAAGAAATTAGATTTCGGACATAAGAAAGGAATAAACATGGAACAAGTAGAAAACTCTTATAGGGAATACAAAATATAGTTTCATAACAATGTAACAATTTTAAAAATTAGGTTACTCTTTTTTAACATTCTCAAGCAATAAACAAAAAATAAAATAAAAACCAATACAAAATCACATAAATATTTATACGAATACACTTTTCAAGACTCATATCCGAACGTTTCAACGAATTATGTTTTCATTTACTACCTATATAAACTCTTGTAACAGTCGTTGACAACGACAACCTCATTATTTATGCATTGAATGTGCAATTTATTATTTTTTTGAAAAATTTCACCTTGTTGGTGTGCGTTGATACGGTCACCTGGCCGGTGCCACCTGGCGTCAAGTCCTCTACCCTTTCTTCTACGTTCTGCGTCACGCCCTCCTGGTCCTTGATCATCGACTGCTTCGTCGTCGACTTGACTATTGTGGGCGTGCTAACGGGCACAGCCTGATCGTAGACGAGGCCGTCTTTGACGTAGCTGCCGTCGGGCCTGAAGAAAGTAAACTTGACGGGTTTGCCATCCTTGGAGTATACCTTACCATCCTTGATGGTCAGGCCTTCAGGTACCAAAGAATCTTGATTCATAAGTTTGCCGGATTTGAAATACGCAAGACCCTTCTTCGCATAGCTGCCGTTGGAGCCCAACGACTCCTGCTTAACTGGTTTGCCGTCCTTGCCAACGATGTATCCATCTTTGATCGTCAATCCGTCGTGCCCTAAGATACCGTGCTTCAGAGGTGCACCGTTCGAGTCTAGAATAAGTCCATCCCGGATGACAGTGTTATCTGGTTTGAATAAGCTCTGATTCAGAGGTTTGCCACTCTTGTCTAACAATACTCCTCCCGTAACGTGTGCTCCATCTGCGATCAGCGGAATTTGATTGAGAGGCCTACCGTCCTTGCCGTGGATCACGCCATCCTTTACGAAGCTTCCATCCGGTTTGTAGTATGCGTGCTTGATGGGTTTGCCATCCTTACCATATATCTTGCCATGTGTTAGATGAGAGCCGTTTGGCAGCAATGAACCTTGATTCATTAATTTACCGTCCTTGCCGTACACCATTCCGTCCTTGATTGAGGAGCCATCAGAAGCGAAGGTCACGTGCTTAACGGGTTTGCCGTCCTTGGAGTATACTTTTCCCTCTGTAACGTAGTGACCTTCGTGACCGAAATCACCACTGGCCAAAGGTTTGCCATCTTTACCGCAAATAAGACCATCATTGATGTACGTAGAGTCGGGCATCAGAGAAACCTGCTCGAGGGGCTTGCCATCGTTTGTGTAAATTATACCTCCTACTACGTAATTATCTTCTGCTCCGTAGGAACCTTGTGTAAGAGGTCTACCATCGGGGGCAAATATCAAGCCTTCTTTCACATAAGTTCCGTCAGAGCCTAATTTGTTGTACTGTAATGGTTTGCCGTTTTTGGTTACGATCTTGCCGTCCTTAATGAGTGCGTGATCTGGTCCCAAGCTGCATCTGTTTAGAACTTGATTATCCGCTCCGTAGAGGATGCCGTTTTTGATGGAAACGCCATCAGTACCGAGAACTTCTTGATACAGAGGCTTACCATCCTTGCCGGTGATAACGCCGTTAACGATGTGCGTCCCGTGCGGTCCAAAGTCCGCTTTCTTAATGGGCTTGCCGTCCTTGGAACAAACCTTACCGTCGATAATGCGGCAGCCATCAGGTCCTAAGGTGCTCTGATCCAAAGGCTTACCTTCTTTGGTGATAATTACGCCGCCGATAATTTTGCAGCCGTCAGGCAGGGGCAGTACGTGATGCTCCGGGTCAACTTTCTCCGTGCCAGGGACGACAGCACCTGATTGTATCTGAGCACCCACCTTCTTTCCTTCACCGTCTGCTCCGTAAGAGCCTTGTGTGAGAGGTTTACCATCTTGGGCATATACCAGACCATCCTTTACAAATGTTCCGTCAGCACCCAATTTGCTATACTGCAAGGGTTTGCCGTTCTTGGTCACGATCTTGCCGTCCTTGACAAGCGCGTAATCCGGTCCCAAACCGCGTCGGTTCAGTACTTGATTATCCGCACCATAAAGGAGACCGTTTTTGATGGAATGGCCTTCGGTACCAAGAACCTCTTGATACAGAGGTTTACCATCCTTGCCGGTGATGATGCCGTTGACTATGTGTGTTCCATGTGGACCAAAATCTGCTTTCTTGATGGGCTTGCCGTCCTTGGAACAAACCTTGCCGTCGATGATGCGACAGCCTTCGGGCCCCAAGGTGCTCTGTTCCAAAGGCTTACCTTCCTTAGTAATGATGACACCACCGACGATTTTGGAGCCATCGGGCAGTGGCAGCACATGGTAATCCGAGTCGACTTTTTCGGTACCGGGAACGATAACACCTGGCTGCATCTGTGCACCCTCGTTCTTCGCTTCTCCCGCGATAAATGCCGCTGCAAGATTTTTTGGATCTTTGGAACCACCGTTTGGTGTCGGTTTGGGTGGCGCTGGAGGTTGAACGACGGGCTTGGTTACTGCTCCTGGAGTTGTGGTTGGTTGGGCGAGACCTTTTTGTTGTTCCTTTAATCCGGCAGATTCGACGTAATTCAAACCTGGCGTCTTAATGCCCATTGGCTGAAGCTGTGGCGGAGATTGCGCTGTTTTCTCCTCGGTATCCTTTTGTTTTCGTTTCTCAGCCTGTTCTTCTAACTTCTTCTTCTCGCCAGGCGCGTAGTTAAAAGCCAGACCAGTAGCTTTTCTACTGGCCGAGGTGGGTGATTGTTGATCCTGTAAACCTGGCGAAGATGGCTTGTCCTCGTAGGTGAAACCATGGGGCGTGAAGCGCTTCTTGGTCGGAGAGGTCTCGTGCTCTTCGTATTCGTATGGCTTGGTAAAGGCTAATTTTCCGGGAGTGGTCGTTGACTTTTCCGCGTCGGACTTCTCTTCGGGGGTCTTGGCTTTTTCTGAGGTGGATAGATCAGACTCAAGATCGCTCTTTTCTTTCGACTCATCCAGCTCTTTATTCTTCTTTTGTTTCTTCTGCTTCTCGTCCTTGTCTTTCTTACCGAACAGCCCGAAGCCACTGACTGGACTCTTTTGGTGGATGACGAAAAGGATGTGATGGAAAAAAAGAAAAAATTTCGTATTGTCAAAAATAAGGGCGATGAGTGATTAACGGAAGCAGGGGGTACGATTTTAACAGTGCGTTTTACTCGAAGGTAGATTAAAGAGTTAGTAGAGGAAAGTTGGACATAGAAAGAGGTGTTTGACTACGGCCTAAGGTGTATTGTTAGTGGCATCTCTTTCTCGTTCCGATCTACGTTTGCCTGACGACAACATTACTTTCGGGTGCTGTGGTTTTGTCATTCTATCGCGCTTCAACATAGACTTACCTTGATCTTCTCCTTCTTTTCCTTCTCGGGCTTGACTGGGGTCTTTTCGCCCTTTTTATCTTTCTTTTTCGTCTCCTTTATCGCAGGCGACGACTTTTCGTCAATGCGCTCGAGTTGAGCGCTCTCATTTAATGGGTCAGATTTGTTGAGATCATTATGGTTTTCCTTTTCACTTTCGTTTTTAATGTCCTTCTTCTTCTTGGAAAGACCGGTTGGTAGGACCGCGATCCCTCCGATCGGTTTCTACAATGTGAAGTAATTCACAATCACACGTCGCTTCATGCAATAAGCGTTAAGCAGACTACTTTACTTTATCCCCTCTTTTTCCTTCTAATCTATGGTATGTTTTGTGTACGCCTACACTGATGTATACGTAGAATGAATGATAAATGTTTTCTATCTAAACAACGCGTATGCCGTGCTTTCATGCATCACAGATGATGGTTCGTTTATGCTCCTCTATCATTTGTATATATGATGTCTCTAAAATATTAGGAAATAAATTGGACACTATATTCATCATGAATATGATATTTACATGTTTAAAATAAATTTGTATGTAGTGAACGACTTTAAACTTTTATACGAAAAAATTATTCAACGTTTGATCAATTTAATTTCTGAGCTATGAATGCAATTTACTGTATAATATTTCAAATATGAAATGGAGTATTTATTAGAAAGGAAAGTCAGCCGAGTATTACAGAAGTTTATAACATCAACCTAAAAGAAGAGACTCATATAGACAAATATAGAGTAAAATTTAAAAGCAAGCTTTTAAATTTACCTAGAGCCTACAACATAGAGAAAGAATATTGCTACATGCTTTGAAAGAAATGATAAAAACACCAAATTGATCGCTCAAATTCAATAGCTAAAGGCTTGTGTAAATTACGAGATGATTGAATGGATGTGATGGGAATGATATTGGTGGTGTTTAGTAGTCTTCTGTACCTTTCCGCCGGCGTCATATTCTCCCTCCAGGCTACTTGCACTGCTGGCTGATGTCGTTCCGGCGCTTGTTTTTCGCGCGAGCTATTAGGTGTTAGTTATGTGTCAATTAGTTATAAATGTCTAAAGCCCTACAGATTACACAGGCAAAATTAATAAAATTTAAATACCGTGCTGTAAGTTTTTCTTTTCAAATTAACGTGATTGCAAGTGCAGAAAAACATATTTACAGCACGGCACTGCAAAATTTCAAAGCTTGCAGAGTGTTTAAATTTAAATAAAATTATCAACAGTGCAAGAGTGAGAGTTAATTAATTAAATGTATATAGTTAAACAATTGAGAGATTGATTTTCCTTTTCCTAAATGCATATAAACATTTTTCCAACACCTGCGACGAAAATCCATAGAGCTTATATTCGAATGATCAATGAGTCGATACGAGTGATTAATGTGACGATAAATGGTAGGTTTGATAATTTTGAAAATGAGCCAATTGGTGTTTGAATTTTCTAACAAATATCTTTTAATCTATTTTCTTTCGAATATCGCGTTAACTAAACCCTACCAAAAATTGATTTTTACGTTTTCTTTTCGTTTCAACTGCGACACGAAATAGCTTGTAAAATTATACCTCCTTCTGCTTTTTGATCGGACTGGGCCGCTGATCGATGTGCTCCATGGTAGGCAACGTTTCCGGTTCGTAACTCATAGTGTGTCGCTTGCTTGGCTCTGAACTGTAAGGTTCAAGATTCACCGATGCACCTAAAGCTGAAAGCACAGGTTGTGACGAGCCTATTTCAATGTTAACGTGACAAGTCGTCTTTGATACGGCTGTATGTTAGAGAAGGCACTTGTGGTGTTCGTCTTAATTCGACATTGAATTGACAAATTGTATAAACTACTTACTGTCCATACTTCGCGACGTGAGCTTTCTTGCGCTGAGGAATCTTTCGAACTTCGGAGGTTGTCTTTCAATCGGAGTCTTTTTCGTTTCGTAGTGCGTTCGTCCTGAATAACGGAAATTCGATCCTAGGTGAGGCAATATACCAACTTTCTTAACAGGCTCGGGGCTCATGAGTCTGAAAATGATAAAAAATTAGACTCTCATAGAAAATATTCTTTTTAAATTTAAATAAATGAAACTAAATCAATTCGATTGCATAGAATGCTCAAAATCACTTTTTTAATTAAAAATCAGGATTATTTCCACAGTTAGAGTGTATCAGTCATTGATTTCCATTGGTTTCACCATTTCGAAAGTAAATAATCTTTAATCACAAGTACGAAGAACTTTAAATCAATTATGTCGAATATTAAACCAACCTGAAGAAAGTGTGATGCTCAACGCATGTTTTCCAAAGTTTCTTGGCAGCCCTGTGATTCGCTAATTTAAATCCGATGGTCGACTCGAACTGCTCGAACTCGCCGGGTCTGATCTTGATGTAGAAATTATGCCTCTTGTAGGATATCTTGAGAATCTTGGGCCATGCGAACCTGTTGATCCTGAGTCTATCCCTGTAGACGGACAGGCCGGTCGAGCACACGCCAAGCGTGATGTCTACGCCCTCGGAGTCTTTCGCCGGGTGAAGGTCGACGCCGTACATCGCTAGTTTCTTTGCATTCTCAAGGTAATGCAATTCAGCTTCGGCGGGTGTCTGGCCTCTGTGAAATTGAGAGAGAGAGAGGTGATTTTATTAGTCAAGAATGATCGATACATTTTGCCGCGCCTCAACAGGTAGCGCATACAATAGAGTTTAATGGCCATATTTAGCTGCACGTCTATCCAATTTTCTGCTCGGCAACATTCGATTAGCGTTTATCGATTAAGAACAGCGTAAACGTACTTTCTTCGATCTATAAAAATTGAATTGTATCGCGATAAACTTACTTGTGCTTTACGTGCTGCTCCATCACCTTCTTAACCAGTTCGGGTGTTTGATTGGGCGCGAACTTGAAGTCGTTCAAGTACGTTGTGCCGTGCTCCACCGGATCGTAATCGCCGAACTCTGATTGTACTAGGTAGGGGCCGAGAAGGGCATGCGTCACGAAGGAGCAGGGTAGCCGGCCTGTTATTATATCGTTTCTAATTTGCAGGCACAATTGATAGCGCGTTATGTCCTCTTGTAATTGGGCCGGGTCCGGCGGGTAGAATTTCACTTCGAACTTGAATTTCCAAGGTTCGGCTGAAAGTTTGGTAAAAGAGAAATTAGAAAGTGTTACTTTACGAGGTAGACAGTTGAATGAAAAATTATTGTTGAATATGGTTGAATTGTTTTGATTTTATTCGAGTCGACTTAATGAATTATTGGAATTTTGAGTTTGCAAGTTTATAGAGTAGAACCGTACGCTTTTGTTCCATTAGTGAGGATGACTGGCAGTTGGTATACATACTTTTTAGGAACTTTGAGATTCTCCTTTGTAAATCCAGCCAATTCCTGGGATCGTATTTGTCTTCGTAAATCAGTCCAAAGTAATCTTTCTCGAGAAGATTCATGCTCTGGCATACTCTATCTAAAAGCTCGTAACCTTTCGCCTTTCTCTGTAAAAGAATCATAAAGAAAATTGATATTCAGCTACTATACTCATTAAAATTGAAAATTTCATCTCACGTTTTAATAGCCCATTATCAAAATCATCCACTTCAAATCCACTAACACTTACATGTTACTCGCTTCGTTAAAATGCAAATTAACAATAAAAAGATAAATAATCGAAGCGCACCTTCTATTAAGTATCTCCCTCTATTCAAAACGTAAGCCCCCAGAATAACAAAAGCGTCAGAGTATAAGCACACTGTAGCTTAGTTAAGCATCGATAACAGCTCTCACCTCGATATTGAAGTCTTTGACGGTGCCGTCCAAGAGCGTGACCCTCGCGAGGGCGAGCTTGCCCTTGCTGAGGGGACTCTTGCTCGGCGAGCTGGTCCCGTTTTCCGTCGCCGGCTCCGTCGGCCCCTCGCTCGGCTTCCGTTCCTCCGGCATTTTTCTGCTTTATCTGCAACAAAACAAATAGATAGGCTTTGTTTAGTATGCGATTTTTATACATTCATCAGTGAGATATATTTTTGTGCATTATGTTAAATTAGAATTGTTTATTTATTAATTTTATCATTTTTTAAATCTATATCCGCGTGCTTATTACATAAAGTGAGTATATAGGCTTCCGCTACCCTAATTAAATTTTCACAAGACACAAGCCTTATCGAATCATTCCCTTATCCAAGAAGAACAATAACTCATAGACAGATCCCCTCGGCCACCTTTTCCTGCTAACCGAATTACATAAAGAACCCCATGAATTCTCATACACAAGAAATAATCAGGCGAGAGTGCAGTGCTTTCTCCTTGCTCATTAAAAAACCAAGACAACCGCTATACCAACGCGCGACAAATACTATTTAATTTCAAATAGAAGCTAGCTAGCCTATACAATTTTCCCCTCGACGATACACACGGAAAAAGTTTTCACACGAATCCACGCCGCGTGACGAAGAGCTATATATATATATATATAAAGAGTCGCGATTTCGCGCGCTGGTGTATTACGCGAGCGGCAGTGCGAAGAGCGACAAAACAAAGAAAGCGAAAAAGTGGGAGGCGGGGAAAAAAAGAGTCGTATAATCGCGAGGCGCGCGCGCGAAGGCGAAGAAGCCGCTTAGGACGCCAAGTGCTGGAATGGGGGAACGGAGACTATGACAGTGCGAGCGTGTAGTTGGCGATTAGTAGATTTTGGTGGGGATTGTGGGAGATTTTTTACGGTGACCGTAATATATGTAGATGTAATGATGTCTACGTTAAAGGATAGGGACTGAAGCAAAATTGAAAGTTTTGTCAAACAAAAATTTTTATTGAAATAAATAATTTCATACTGAAATGTAAAAAATTTACGGGAATATGTGAAAACGAAAAAGAATGTACGGAAACTTTCAAAATTAGGGTGATCTTTTGTTACCATCCGGGTCGGAGCATTAAGGGAGCGAGTGTGCGGAAAATGGATTTTTAGATTCCGGGAGAATGTGACGCACGATGGTGTGGATTTGTGTGATGTATTTTCGTGCAAGGTCAAGGGTAGAAACGTATTGGCTTGAGTATATTTAAAAGGTTTTTTCGATACCGAGCGCTGCGTTAAGTTGACTGAATATTGTGAAATGCCGAAGGCAGGAGTATTGATTATCAATATGAGACGCATTAAATTTAAAACTTTTTACATTTTAAATAACAAACGGACTTTGTTGGTGCTTAATTTTTTTTATGCAGACTACTGTAGATATTCACGACTAACCGAGCTGATGAAGAAAAAAAGTTGAACGATTTCATCCATTTCATTATTAAAATAAAGTAGCGCAAGAAACAGCGATTACAAAAAGTATAGAAAGGCAAGCATAGTATAATTTTGACATTAATCGTGTAATAAAACTAAAAAAGTATCGAGGAAATGCATTGCATTTTTGCGCTACTGACTTAAAGTTCGTTCTGAATTTACGGTGCAATACCGAAACGGCTGAACAGACTTCCGCGGAGATATAAATATAGATGCTGAGTAACCGCCGAGTAACGGTACAAATTTTTATAATTTTAGCGCATTTCTGCCTGGAAAAATATCAACAAACACTATTAAATTACTTTTCTATACGAAAAATATTTATCAATTTATTAATTTTGAATATAATAGAATTTCAAGAAAGAATTTCAGATTTTACTATCTTTATACTTATATTATTAGACGACCATCTTCCCCGCTTCAATCGATCAAACCCCTCCAAAAAAAGAAACCGAACGCATAAAACCTTAATCCCCAGCCGAAAATAGGCCATTTTCAAGCGCAGAAGCAAAACCCAGATAGGCAATATTGGCCAAAGCTGCGACACACAATAGAACCTACAACTCGCGACCAGCGCGAAAAAAATCCGGCCCAGAGATAAAAAATATGACACACCGAGAAAGCCCAGCGCGCAGATAAAAATGCAAATACAATAGGCCCCACTCTCCCTCGGTCTACATAGAAGAAGAAACGGCAAGCACTAAACATACTAGTGCGCGGGCGCGCGCGAAAATAATCAATATTTCCTTCTCTAAGAGCGCACTAAGCGTCGAGTAGGCGCGTGTTTTTCGCCAGTGCGCCCGCGCCACGCAACGCTGCCTTTATTCGACAGACGTGTACATGTATACGTATATACAGGCTTGCATAAGTCGTCCGAGCGCTAAGGCGACAGGTCGATGGCTCCTTTGCGCATCTGCGCGCCTCCTTCGGAAACCAGTTCGTGAGAGAGAGAGACGAGATTACAAGCCGATGTATATATATTCGCGTGCGCGCATCGATGCCTCATATTCATAGCCTCTTTTTCCCTTCTCGGCATTTTTCAGAGCGCGCAGCTGCAGTGCCGTTTTATCGCGAGAGGCTGGATGTTTCTGTAATTATTGGAATGGAGATATCGCGCATCCGGTGTGTTAATAAGTTTATGCGCGGTTTAATGGCGGAGAGGGGGGATTGATAGGAGCCTGGCTGATGAATGAGTGGTCGGAGTTTTTTTATTAGAGCTGCGGTTTTAGTGCTTTTGCGGTTGGGAAATGGTTTAGAGGAGAGATTTTTCGATCGATGCGTTGTTGGGGAGAGATAGGGATGATGTTTTTCGTTTAATTCGAACGATTACTCTTTTTGGGAGGTTGGGTGGTAATATTTTTGCTGCGGGAAATTCACGGAGGAGATGTGTTTAACGAAAACGTCCAAACATTGGCACAGATCCAGTCCAATTTTCGGTTTTAAAGAAGTTCGGATAATTAAAACGTTTGGATACTTGGTATGTAGTCCAAGAAAAGCATTTCGCTAAAGCAGTATTTTTACTTTCTCGGTATAAATATTTGCGCAGAGAAATACAATCCTCGATTAATTAAGAGTCGCGTGAATTCATATAAAAGTTCATTAAAATTTTTGTACTGTAAAAACTTTACTCGCCTTCCGAGAATATCAAATTGCTCGCTCGGCCAAAAAGCTATCTAAAATTACATTTTACAAGTGTAAAGTTAAACAGCACTTCAATTACAGCGCGTATCATTTTCCAACGATCTCCTGTATACGATTTCAAATATCGCAAAAGGATTGCTCACTGAAATTCAACTCTTTTCGAGCATACCATCAATATCACACTTATCCGCTTCTCCACACCCAGAACCAACTTTACATTATACACAATTGAAAGTCCGGCAAAGCATCCACACAAAACCGTAACGCTCACCAAAGCTCAAACTTTTAAATCACCCGCATCTATCGCTAGAAACGTATAAACTCGTGCCGATAACAAAAGTGCGCGTTAATTGAATTGTTATGCATTAGCCCATATATGAAGTAACGAACCAACCGCGCACTCGACTTCTGCCTATATACATAACCCAAGCATACACATCAACATCCAGCATTCAAAGCCTACATGTAACACGCAACGAAACGAGCAACTTTTAATCAGACATCAAAACTTTAGCGCAACGCTCGGCCCGATGACATCGTTAAGCAGCCATTCCGTCGACGAGCAACAGCGTATACACATTTTCGCGGCGAGTGCAAAAATCCACAGCGATGTACTACCTCGAAAGAGAGAGATTAGTGCCAATCGGTTTAGAGTCACGGACGCGACGGCATCGATTTTTTTAACGCTCGAGCGCAGGATAATGTATATATGCTCTAAAGAGCGGCGTCGTAAAATTGCGGCTGAATAATGAGAAACCTCCTTTTTTTTTTGCCGGCGTCGCTTTAGTCACACTTTCGCGCTGGGCTCGCGTGTGTTTGCGAGATAAAAACGCGTGCGCGCCGTTTTATCGCGCTTGACTTTGAGCGAGCCGTGGCCGCGGAGCGATACGCGCTGGAAAAAATTGTATATTGGTCAGTGGAATAAAAAACGAGCGGTGAATGACTACATGTTGGATTGGACAATAGGTTGATAGAGCGAGGAAGAGGTAAAAACTTTTTCGTGAGAAATTACGTGGAAAAGAAGCGTGTTTCGACTGGCTTTTTTTTCAGAATGACCTAACTATAAAAAATCCGATTACAAGATTTTGCTCGTTAAATAAAATAAAGCCAAGATTATTCTGCAATAAGGAAATTACAAAACATAAACAAAGAAAATAAAAAAATACATATTCACATAAACATGAGAAGAGCATCGATCATGTATACATCTCTCTTATAAAAATAAAATCGTAGCGAAGCAGGCACTCCTCCGCATCAAAGTGGATCGTCGGGCGGGCCGCGCTTGCAGTCTTATATACGCGATAACAATTTCCATTATGTAACGCATTATAATTTTTATTGCGCGCCAGTGCAGCAGCGCCGTAGTTATGTAGGCGCGCGTATACCGAGAGCGGAGATATATAGGGGAGAACAAAAATAAAAGAGATAAACGCGCGTCCATCAATCAGTGGTTGCCGGAGCCAAAAGAATATCTTTTTCTCGTATTATAATGGTAACAGATCTTTGTTTAAGCAAATTGGCTCCCGTGGGATGGGACGCTCGGCTGAATTTTTTTTTTCTGGGTAGGTATATATATGCCGGTTTTGGTGATGGAGGGGCGGATATCAATTGTAAGGGTTTAGGTAGCTACTAAATTTTCCGGGGGGTTTAGTGAGGATGTATCTAATGTGGGAATAATAGATTTTTGGAATATACGTGGTATAAAGGAAATTAGTAGACATTTTTAGAAGCGACCTAAATTCAGAATTAACAGAAAAATTAATGATTTTTTTAATAATTATTTCAATGTAAATTTGAAAAAAATATCACCGATAAAAATTTTCTTTGCAACTTTAATGTAGTACCTTGCGTGCATCGCTCGCTCTGCTAGCTATGAATACTATGTATATATGTATATCTTTATACATTATGCATTATGCACTTCAAATGCCAGTTCTTTTTCCTAAAAATAAAAAAAAAGAAATATGCGCAATGCATAAAGATTCTTTTTCATCATCTCTCAATATTTTGAGCTGATAATCATACAATGAAAACGAAAAAAAGTAGTTCTTATTTTCAAAACTTCAACAAATATTTTAAAACATTTTGACACGATCTAAACAGACGTTGACTACGAACATTTTTAACGAGAAACTCAGTCATAAGTAAACGAGCCATTGCACTGGTGTATCACACTATGTCCACATAGGCGTGTACAACATGACTGTTAAGGTGTGTAGACCAGTGCAGTCTGTCTGGAAAAGGACTAATTTGTAAACAGAAAGTAATTAACTAGAACTTGGCTCTTGTCTTTTTTCTTAAATCACTTTTACTTCCTTTAGCAAATAAAAAATCCATTCAAAAACCCATCAACAACATCAACTTCAATAAATTCAACTGCAATATTAAAAAAACCGCAAAATCACCGCAACACCCAGCGCCAAAAACCAAAACAATAAAACCTCTGCCGAATCCCATTGTCTCCTGTGATTCCACACACCTGCCGCGGCTCTCCATGTCCTTTTTTTCATTCCACCATGCTCGGACTCCCCGCTCTTATTACGCAATGATCGCGAGGCCTCGCCTATGTTGTGCGCTCGTTCTTTCTCTCTTGTCCCGAGTACACACAGCAGAGCAGTGCGCTACTGTGTGCGCGCGTGTATATATATAAGCTCGCGTCAATTGCTAGGAGGGAATCGCCGGCGTGCCTGTCTCATGGACATACCGGCCCAATCGTCATTAACATTCCGATCTCGGGCTGTCCGCGCTTGCGCGCACGCAAGATTTTTCCTGCCCTCTATATATATATACTCCTCTTCGTTTCCCCGGTTATGAGCGCGTGCGTGTCGCAGGAAGTATGAGTGGAGTAGGCTGGCTAGTGTGTTTAAGTTGGAATTTGTGGTTTGCTATGTGTGTGTGGAATTCCGTTGAATAACCTCGTTTTTGGATCGGCGAACGTTGATTATATTTGTGATGATTGGAATATAGAATTCCGAAAGCTGGGATTTTTAATAAAACAATTCTAAATCCCATTCTTCTACCGCCTCAACGATTTTCCAAAACCAGCCACGAATCGCATACTTCCGCCAGCCTGAGTCAACCAAAAAAATAAGTCTCAATGCTCGTCATCCAGCACATATACATCATCTTTGCTCTGATGCGCTCATAGGTGAATTAAACGTCCAGGCTCATGAGCCACGCGTACGAAGCGTCCACGGCTGGTGTGGCTCCAGCGTCTACATGACACCGGGCACACAAACAAGGTCGGGTCTATAGTTAACTGGGTCGGAGCGTGAGCCTCGCACCGAGAGAGAAAAAAAATGAGTTCGACTCCTCTAAGAGGATAGAAGCTCGCCGTAGTGACGCGTGGCTGTCTGGGCGGAGGGAAGCTTGTTCGAGAAGTATGTATGTGTCGTGTGTGTAGTCACTTGGTTGATCGACTGGTACGAGGAGTTGTAGGAGTGGACCGATTTTTTATTGGACTTGATGGAAATGGAAGTGAATGGTTTGTGCTGGCAGGTGGATTTGCCAAGGGAATGAATTTTGAATGATAGATGGACTGGAAGTACGGTTTGTAATGATAATTTAATATTCGTTTGGATAGCGTAGTTGAGCGATGTTAGCTTTATTTTAGACGAATTCTTGACAATAAAAAGAAGCAGAGTGGAATGCCTTCTTCTGTTAGGTTCGCTGTAAAAAGGCAAACAAGGTAGAATGTTGAGGTAATTGCCTGAGAAATGCATCCGTGACTGGCGGAAACTATGTTGGATGGGTGTGTCCGGACTGTTAACAGGTGTTTTAGCCTATATACTTTCTATACTACTTCACAAAATTCTTGCGCATCAGTTTTATTAAAAAACCACACCGATCTAACGAGAACTGTTTCTTAGCCGAAATCAACAACTAAAAAACTATGAGATCATGCGCATCATCGCCATTATGTCATTCACCAAAATGTATCTCCTCGACCAATCCACCATCAACCTGACCGACCAACGTTCTCCATTACAATCTATTTCCTCACCGGAATCTCCGATCCTCTGCCAACCCGAGATTTTCCACCAATCTCAGAACTAAGTGGCAGTAAAAGGGCAGTCAGTCGAGGGTCAATTAACGTTGGTCTTGCGAAAAAAAGCACACAACACGGGCGTCGCCATGGAGTGTGTATACGTTCAGGCAGCGCCTAAAAGCACGGCTGTCGTCATCGCTGAAAGTGAACCGACCTTTGCCGCGCTCGTGCGATGAGGTAATACAGCCGTTATACGAGAAGAGCACACGTTCACAGCCCGATGACGCTACAAAGATATGTGTGCGTGTGCAGACTGTCGCCGCAAGGGACTCGATGAATATCGACCTTTTTCTTTCTGCTCGCTCGTGTTTGTGAATGTGAGAGGGAACTAGTTGATAGGCAGAGGATGGTACAGCTCCTATGCGCAGGTAGACTGCGGATAATGCGGAATGGTTCAACGAGATGTTATAAATGGGTCACGGAATACATTAATGCGCGAGGAGAAGCTTCTTCTTGTTGTAATGGGCTCGAGGAGGGTTGACGGAGAGGCCTTGGGGAGGGTGCGCTTTTTACGATAAAAATAGTGCTTTGTATGCTGAGCTTGAACCTCTCGAGATTTCGACAGTTTTTAGTACATGTTAATTTATTTTTATCGGCTGTTTAATAAAAGAAAGAGCAGAGCCTGCGGACCGATGAAATTCTGGATTTTAAAAATGGATTTATGGAACGATCTTGACCCACTATTCGCGCTGTGGTACAACATTTGTATTTTCGTAAAAGGTTACTTGGCTGCAATATATGTTCTTTATTGTCGTACTTTAAAGCAGTAAGAGCACGAAGCTCAAATTCCCTTTTGACTTATATCCTTATTCAGAATGTTTATGTCAACTACGTTAGTCTTTGCAAACATAAAAGTCAATTTTATTAGTTTCCGTTGCTTTTTACAGGAAAACGAAGATTACGCGATTTATTTAAAATACTAGCCTGAATTCACAATGTTACATCTCTGAAACATTTTATTCTTTAGCATGCAATACAAATATTTATATCATTTTGTTATGTACGACATAAAACAAACAATAAGTCAAATAAATAAACAAGATAGTAGAATTATTTAAACCTACTCAGCCAGCCATATCAATTCTTTGTTTTAAATGTTTTTAGTGCTATTTTTTCTTGGTAGCGGAAGCGTTTACTACGTCAAATCTTCGATAATCGAAAGCTATTTTAACCATTCTCCACGCAACGAATGATCAGAAATATTTTGTTCCAAAAATAAGTATCGGTCAAGTGGCTTATAAGAGAGACTTACAGAGCCACGGCTGTGGAAACGATAAAATTTATGAACTGTATGATTTGATGTGATTGTAATAGTACCATTCATGCGACAATATTGCAAATTGCGTGTACATGCGTTCAGACGATCATTACTCAGCTTAAGACGTGACAAACTTACAGCAAGATAAGTGGGTTGCACGTAAGTATTTTAAAATATTTAAATTGGTTAAATGTATAATTTTAAGATTCGATTGTTAATAAATTTGAAGAATGTCAAATGTGTTAAACTGAATTATCTTGGTATAAAGACATCTGATGTTTTAAATTGATATAACGTGTAATAATCAAATGTATTTAAACTATTTGCGATGGAGAATGGTTTTTACATTCATGCTTAACAGCCTGTTAAAAGTTTACTTTCTCGTTTTTAGATGTTAAGATTACTTAGAAAGTCACTTTTCTATGTATTTAATTCGAAATCGCTATCTTCATAATTACAGGCTTTAGTGATACTCTGTTTACTGTTTGAATCGTAACAATATAAAATGAAGCACTAAGCAATCACGATATATTTTTTTACTAGACACTTTGTCTGCGTTCATGTACGTTACTCGGTGAACGACAATTATTTTTTAACAGTACTCGTTGTACTATAAGTATTTCATGAATGCGCAATTATTAAATTATCATTCGAACTAACTGCATCTTTTTGCAGCATAAACTGCCATTATAAATAGAAAAATACTCAGCTCTATTTATAAAATTAACGACATGCGCATTATAATGTAGCACGAATTCAAAACGACGATGATAACCTTTAGGATGACTCATTCGAGTTTCCTTCAACAGCAATTATCATTCATTCATGCAAATTCGCCGATATAAAGAAAAATATCTCACGCGAAACGGCCTCGAGAGCGGCAATTTTAAATTTCAAATCGACAAAGCTTGATAAAGTCCAAGAAGCTCCAGGCCATCATCCCCGCACAAATAAAGCTCAAAAACGAAAGCCTGCCCACGTCAGCACCAAACACCAAATAACAAGAGAAAGAGAGGCCCGAGGATTAATGAGGATGCAGACGATAAAACTTTATGTATATACACACGCTCTCTCCGTCTCCGAGACAACCCGGGATTTGCATAAATTTTTTAAAAAGCTCGCCCCGCCCGCAGAAGATGATGCGCTCCTTGCAGACGTTGGCAATTTTTAATGCGCCCGCGCTGCGGGGGTGGACGAACCCAGGCAGAAGAGAAAAAAAAAGAAAGGAGAAGGAAGCTGCGCCATGCACCGGGGAATTTCTTTGGCGCATTATATAAGAAGGCTGGCCTTTGAGCTTGCGCGCGCGCCCCGGGCTTTATGGCCGCACGCGAGTTTAAAGGGCCGATTGTCAACGAGGGCTGATTCTCCGGGCGCCCACGCGCTCTTTAAGTCTCGTGATATACATCATGAAACGCCTCTCTTTAAGGAACACGCCTATGCGATGCTCGCTCGCGCCGAGACGAAAGTATATGTAACACGAGCGATGTATAGAGGAGGCTGTTTGGTTAGGAAGTGGAGCTGGGAGGTATATAGCGCGGTAGTTAGTCTAGTTCGCTCTCTTCTCGCCGCTCGTAATGTCCACCTTTTATAAGCTATTTACGGGAACGGTCGATTAATTTCACTTGTGAAAATTATGATCGAGCGGGGACTGTTGGCGGCGAAAGTTTGCGTCTGGCTCGTTTTATTCGCTGCCTCGTCATTGATACCGATGGTAATTAGGCTTCCGTGGAAAGATAAGTTTAGTGGCTTCGCGTGTGCAGAGGAGAGACTGGTTTTGTGTTAAAAGCGATATGAATTTTCATTCTACATTCCTTTTTTCGCGATAATAAAATCAGGGGATATCGGCTCGCAGCTGGTTCGCTATAGCAACGTGAACAAATTAAGTGAAAACCGCACGGACTACCGGCGAACGTTCTGGTCTCGTTCTCTAGATGGCTAAATGGGTGAGCTCGTTTTACAAGCGCGACGCGCGCATAATTTTATCCCGGTCGTAAAAAGAATCATTGTGATTTACTGAAAGCTCCGCGATTAAATGTATAAAATTGCACGCAGGCGATGAGTTGTAAATCCAGCGCCTGTCAAGGTATAATCGTGGGCGAGCCTCGCAGGATTAACGCTCTGATGTGGACTGATTTGGATTCGACGCAGTGAATTAACGCTGCGCGAGTGCTGAATGCTTTAATTTTCCTTCGTCAAGCTAATTTGTCGCTATTCATCCGTTAATAAAAATAATTGTATTAACGCATCGCTGTTTGTACGGCCGCAACGCTTACACTGTACCATCGTAATTGAAACGTTAGCCAAATCATTTACTCCAACATTCTAAATTACCCTTAAATAAATAAATTAATTCTATTTCAATTTTAGCATGCAGCAATCCATCCAAAAAGCAAAATACGAAGCAAATCCGTAAGCCGGCAGCGTTTCTCGATCTACAATTTCCCCCTGGCAAGTGCACGGTAACCAGCCCCTATTTTTCATCCCATCAACCGCACCGAGCGCCAGCCATTTCCAAGATAAATTGACCTTCCTCCGCTCTGCGGCTTCCGAAATCATAGAGCGCGCGCGCGGCCAAGTGGCTCTATATTCACCTATACATCAGCCAGCCGGCTACCGTAGACACGAAACGCCCTCGCCATATCGTTTTCCAATACACGCTTAATACATTTCCATCGCCGCGCGCCGCCGGCGCGCTACGCTATATATCCACCCACGCGTTTCCAACTTCTCCACCGACTCGCTATCTTCTCGCATAATACACGAGCGTCTCCCGACTAGACAGTCCCGAAAGTTCCATTAGCCCACGGGAATATATGCATCTTCGGGAGCGATCGCGCGATATATACGCCAGACACAGCTCGCGACAAGAGCGCCGAGCGCCGGTTTATTGACACTGAAACGTGGCGCGCGGGCGGAATGAATGAATGAAAGTCGGGCGCTGAATTGCCGCTTATAATCCCGGCGCGTCGGCGATAACGGAGCGACGAGAGCCGCTGCTGCATTTTCATCCCGCGGCGCTCTCACGATGGCTGGCCGAGGAGACGGTGCTGTGCCAGCCTTTTGTGTATTATACTGTTTGATCGATATCGGGTCGGGAAGGGCCAATTTTCCGGCCTGTCTCTTACTGGTGCGCGAGCGACGGATCGATCGGCTTGGGAGCTGGATGAGATTTATTGTCGTCGCTTTCTTGTCTTGCTTAGCGAGGGGCTTTTTGTTGTTGTTGCTGGAACGGGCGTCGTTTAGCGGTGCAATTAAGCTGTTTTACGGGCGGTTTTAGAGCGGGGCTATATAGCGGGCGAGTCTGGCTTGGTGAAAGTGCGGAGAAGTGAAAAGCGGGGAAGATTCGATGAGATGAGAGTTCTTTTGTTTTATTGTAATCGATGATTTTGCGGTTGAGAAGGAGAAGGAATCGATTGTGAGATTTTAAGTATTGTCATTTTGGAGTCGATGATGCTTGGAACAATATAAGGAATACTGTTAACTATTAAAGATAATTTTAGCTCGCGCGTTTATTTTTTGACGAGTAACAGTTAAGCTTATCGCGCTGTTTTTTTAAAAACAATTTCAGCGGTTTTGTTACTGCGCGCGCAGAACGATAAACACGCGACGGCGTACAGAAAAAAGTAGGACACAGCTTTTCATTTAATGGAGTAGGTCTTAAATGTGCTTTTGTACTGCCGGTAACAATAACTAATACTAAATGTAAAAAAATGTTCATATTTCCATTTAAAAAAATAACAAATCACACCGCCATTAAAAAACCCACGCGCAACCACTTAAAATTTCCGCAACTCAAACCCACCACTAAAAAAACCATCCACTCCCTCCATCTTTCCAACCCCACACGCAAAATCTCCTCACTCATCCCTCAATCCGCCTCTCTTACGCAATTCCGCGCGTAATGCTTTGCAAGCCATCTAGTCATCGCTCGCTCGCGGCGTCTAAAAGAAAGACTGGAAGAAGAAAGTACATACCGCCGCTTACAAACGGACGCGATCTTGCGCGCATATATACACATACATTTGCGGCACTAACGAAGCGGCGCCATTTGTGCGCTCGAGCTATGCAAAAATCAAACGACGCGCGTCGCGCCGTTTCATTATACACTCGGCGCGCGCTCGCGCAGCCAAGTATGCGTGAAAGCGTGTGATCTGCGCGTCTGCGTACGTATATATACGCTCGGCGAAGGACTACGTCTTTTGACGACGGGTGATTAAAGGGCCCGGGCGAGCGTTAAAATCTAGGGGAGGGTGGGGGTGGATTAACGCGCGCGGATTTTATACTTTTGAAGCTGGGCGTGTAGGGGGGGGAGCTTTTGTTCGATTGAGCGCCCGATTGTCTGGCTGAGATTATGGCCCTTTGGAAGTTCCGAGCGCAGGGAGAGTATATGGCTGAAGTTTGAGGGCTGCAGCTGTGAATTGACGGCGGAAATGCGCTAGTGATGTCGGATTTGCATGTCGATCGGAAAGATCTGGAAGATGTGTTTTTCTTTGGCAGAGTAATTTTTGTAGAAAAGCATTTTTGAGCGTTTTGTTTGGTGGGGATTTTATTTGAGGAGAGAAATACTTTTGTGAAAAAAATGTATTTTCAGATAAGGTTAACTGTAAAGTTTTTATACTGAAAAGTCGTAACTACTGGAGTAAATACGACTGGATGACAAATAAATTTAAAGTTACAAACATTCCTAGAACATCTCTCTTCTGCGAAGTGAATCACCGATTATGAATTATGAATCACTGTGCAAATAATAGATTAATGAAAGAAATAATGATTTACTCTCGCTCATTTGATATTACAATTTATGTAATCAAAACTTTATCTCTTTTTACTTTCATAAATAAATATAAATGTCAAGGAAGCTCAGTAAAATATTAAAAGATAACAGCCGTAATATTAATATAACTCGCAATTCGATAACTTTTCTTTATCTCCACGTAATAACAAACACTGATAATCAATTAATAAGCAACACCTACACAGACACCTCTCCATCCTCACTTCCACCATCATACACATACAACCCATCCCTCTCAAAATCAATCGCGCTCAGTAGTTTAGTAACTAACCCAATGCGCTTAAAATAACCACACCTCAACTCAAAATACACCATTTACTATCAAACCCGCGTCTAAAAATAACCCAGCCTCTCGCTCCCAGCTCAATCATCCGCGAAAAAAGCAAAACGAGAAAAAAAGCAGCAAGCGCGCCTATTTCACCCACTACATGAAAGCAAAACGCACCGCACATATGACTCACACACAGACAAAAGTCCACGTAACGCTCCCGCCGATATCCACGTGGATACATATTTACGGAGCGTAATTTACAATAATTTCGTGCCGAGTGGGCGTGACCAGCGCGCGCGGGGGGAAATCGCCGAGGTTATAAGCCGAGACACAGAGAGTCTCGTTTCCGGTGCGTGCGGGGCCTATATGGAGAACAGGTGCCTTTTTTTTTTCCTGTTATTTTTAGTTTTTCGCGCGCGGGGCTGTGTAATCGATGCGGCTGTATATGTGGGTGTCCCGTGCGATACGCCAGTTGTTGATATGGGACGAGTGCGCGTGTGGGTTCTGTGTGGAGGAGGCAGATAGGCGATGATTGAAATTAATTTGGTCGATTGCTGGATGGACGAGCGATGGCTGGTGGGTTTAGTGGGTGAAGGCGAGCGATGGGACTGTGTGTGCTTGGTGGGTTTGTATGTGGGTTAGTAAGGTCGTGTAATGAGATTAGAGATTTTTTTTCGGGGATTGATTGTGATTAGTTGAGAGTTGAGAGGAAAAATTGAGTTCGGTGGACGAATTATTGGATTTGGGCTTTTTCTTTTGATGCAAAGAGAGGAAAATGATGATTGATTGTCTTTTTGAAGGAGGAATGTAATGGATGGCCTTGATCGGCGGTTTTGGAATTATCGATGAAATTGTCAACATAGTTTTTATCCGAACGGTATGCTATGAACGGCAATTCTTCCGTAATAGTTTTATAATTGATCAATCTTGCGTTAATATTTGTTCAAGACTTATACATACATAGACACGAGTAAATTTGTTTTTGTTTTCAGCCACGTGTGCTGCATACCTCGCGTAATCGTGATTAATTTAGTCAAATATTTATTCAAGCTTGTCTTCAATTCATCCTCTTTCTTGTGACCGATGAGTTAATTTCAACCGAAGAAAAGAAAATTTCAACTACATAATATTGATTAAAGCTTAAGCATATATACTACACCTCACTTCTTAGTCAATAGACAAAGATAAGCGTGTACTCATCATGACACTAAAAAACCGCAATTTTAATTCAATTTCGCCCAAGCGAAACCCGCAATTCCGCCAATATTCCATTTCTCGTCGCGGCGTAAACTATTCCGCGTACAGAGCCAGCAAAGCAGCTCCGCCAACCCCTATTTAACAGTTTCACCGCAGGCGCCGCCGAGACCGTCACGCAAAGTGCAACCTTATCTTTATCGCCCTTAATTTTCCTAAAAAGAAAAAGCCGTCTGGCTCGCGTCGCTGAAATCCTAATTGCCTCGAGCGGCGAACCAGCCAGCCGGCCTATGCACACAGCTCAACCTTGAGTCGCTGGTAACTGCGCCGAAACACGCGTAATTTAGGGACGGTAAAAAAAGCTCGTCGCTTTTTACGTTTCTCCATTTCCCCGCGCGCGAGCTGCTCTCTGCGGCAAAGGTCGCGCACCCCCTGACATGCGAAACCTCGCAATTTTCCAAGCCTCCCCCTTTTTCTGCATGCACAACCGAGCGGGCCTAAATAATCCTGTATGTACGTATGGGGCTGAGCGCGAGGGTTGGCTCTATGATGGGAGGAGGAAAAAACCGCAGGCGGCAGTCGTAGCTAAGCGCTATCGATTTTTTCCTCTTCTCTCCTTTTTACGTTTGCCCACCCTCGCCCTTAGGCGAGGATGGTATTTTCAGGCCTCGGAGCCGCTGGAGTAGTGCAAACACAGTGACCCGAGCTGGAGGGATGTGTGTATGTAGTTTAGTGATATTAATACCGGATGAGGATTTATTATCGTTATAAGGCGCGGAGTATTTTTAATTGCGGGGAGGCTATAAATAATTCATACGATGCGGATTTGATAAAGGCTTACAGCGCGTTAATTGGAGGCGCGCGCTTGGTTTCGATGAAACTGCTCGATTAAGATTGGAATTATGTTGTTCTAAAGCTTAATATCTTGGGATCTTGGAGATTTTCTTGGAATACTCTTTAATTAAAAGTTCAGAACGTAGGTTTATTTGTAATCAAATGTTGCTCCTATACATTGTGCCTATGTATAATTACAAGTATTAGTTAGATTTGCAAAAAATATTTAAAGAACTTTTCTATTCAAAAGATTTATAAATGTAATACAGAAAATGTTCTAAATTTTCTACAATTGAAGCTTATGATGAGACTCTGAATAATAATAACAACTTGATTTATTTATATCAATAGTAACTCGAATAGCGAGTCATTGTAATATCGTTTTTTAAACATCTCATACTATAAGAGGAGTTCGTCATTCCTTTATAAAAACAATAACAAATTACACGCAATAGACCAAAACCCACCGTAATCACATCACAAACCTCATTCCCCACCGCACCAGTAAATCAATCTCCATCGATTTCCCATTAAACGCCCCCCTCCCTTAAAAAAACACTCAACATCTCTCTCCAAAAAAACACTCAACATCTCTCTCCAAAAAAACACGCACACCAGCTGGACGCAGTCTTGCATCGCACTTCCGAACCAATTAAAACCAGCGAGCTCTTAAACCAAACCCGTAGCTCCACACTTGCACGCTCGCGGGGGCGCGAAGAAGAAACCGGAAGTGCGTGAGCGTCGTCGCGGCTGGACGCGCGCCTGCGCGTACTTAGACTCTCTCGCCGACGTTCATTAACTTCCCTCGGCGCGGAGAAAGTCCGGAGAAATGACGCATTGTCCGACGGACGGCGGCGGCGGCGAGGAGAAAAGAGAATATCGGCACGCGCGCGCGGAGACGAATAAGAGGAAAAAAGGAAGGCGAGAGAAAAAAAAGGAGGGGGCGGAGGGAAGAATTAACTCTCGGCTCGATTCCGTCGCTCCTTTAGTCCGGAGAAAAGTCAATTAAGCCTTGTTTCCTGGCCGTCTCTCTGGGGCTGAGTCTGCTGGAGATATAGCGCGACGCCGAGAAAATGAAGAAGCGAGGGAGAGCCGAGATTTTGCATGTATATATTGGAGCCGAGTGGCTATCGTTATCGAGCGACTGTCTTATATACATTTGAGTTCAGCTCTGGATTAACTTTGCTGTGAGCATGTTTTTTTTTAACTCGGTCAACCCGGCAGTTAATTGAGGCATTGTCGGAGCCCAAGATCGTGTGAAAGATGTCGCTAATGTGTTGAATTGTCCCGGTTTTTTCTTAGGAGTATTTTCTAAAAAACCAGCGCAGCAACAAAACGTAATTGTTTTAAGAAAAAAGTCCCACAATTTCATTCAACGCCCGCGCCTCGGCTTTGTTGAATTTCATAAACGCCAGCTGGGTACATTATCCCCCCGTTGCAAAATAGTTTACACAATTCCGTCGACTCCCAGGCGAGCCTTTCAATACGTCCTAAGAAATTCGAGCATCTAATTAAAAGGCTAAGTGCTGGATTAAAAGCTTCCCTCGCAGCGGCATCGAACTCAATTAAGCTCGATTGCGCTCGGCTCGCTAGTGGATCTCGCTACGGCGATTGAGAAGCAAAGCGGGAATAAGTGCTTGAAAGGAGGAAAATAAAATTTTACGGTGAAAGCTGAGAAATGGGGGAAAGAAAGCGCTTGCATATATATGCGTAGACGCGCGCGTGAGCTTTTAATTATTGGCGGTATAGGCGGCGTCTCGTCGCTCTCTCTCGCTTCGATGCAAATTGAAAGGAACTACAGTCGGCCAATTTTGACCCGCGGTGCAGGTTCCATTGTTTTCGTTTAAAGCGTGATTCCACGCGTATATAGGTCTGATAACGACTCGGGCTGGACAAAAAGAGAGCAAGGAACTTTTTTTTATTAGTTTAGAGTGTGTGTTGGAGAGGAGGAAAGTATTGGTTGTCTTTTTTTTTGTAACGAAGTTGGTTTTCTTATCTGGGTTTCTTTTGTGGAGTTCTGGACAGATCGATGATTATCGGGAGCAAACATCCGCCGGGCTGTGAAGGTAGATAGCTGCGTTTTCGGATCTCTTTTTATTTTTCAGGTGAACCGTGCTGCAAGGTGCGTGATTCATTCGGTAGATAAATTGATGAAACGATATCAAGTACGGTTTAAATGAAAAGAAAATTTTTTATTTCAGATAAAATGAAAAGATTATTTCGATATCACTTTTTTTTAACAATAAAACGTTAAAGTTTTATCATAGTGTACGTACATATATATACTTTATACATTAATTAAAGCTATTTATAGGTGAAATATCTTAAATTATACCTTTTTATTATAGAATTCAAAAACTTCAATTATTCTTCATATTATTAGAATCCAAAACTAAAATTATACTTTCCCATCCTCTTCCCACGATAGAAAATCAATCTCTCAAACCCCACATAAAAACGCTGGCCAATTGCACACGCCTGTACATTACTTCAACCATACCTAATTCCCCACATCTCAAAACAACCCAGCAATCGGTGAAAATCAATTTCCCTCAGCAACAGCAACCTTCCCAGAATCCATCATCAAAAACCCTCACACCCACAAAGCCAAGCCTCAAAAGCCCCGGCAGATCCACTCCCTCACCCCTACTTCCTGCCTCTCCAATCTATATATCGAAAATCGCTAAAAAAGCCGGAGCCCCGATAAAATCGCCCCGTCGCCGACGACGTGCCTAGCTCACCCTCTCGCCACGTCCGACGATGAGCAATGCTCGTGATGCACTCGAGCCATCTCCTCCTCTTAAACATGACGTGTCGCTCGGGCTCTCGGCTCTCTCGAGGCTCATCGAGCGGCTCTCATTGTGTGCTAAAGCGCAAGAAGGCCAAAGTGCACGCGCGACTTCCGGTTTCGGCCTCTACACTTGAGATTTACGCGCACACGTGCAACTGCCTTTTCAGCGCGGGCCAGCCTTTTTTTTCTTCTTAATTTTCGTCGCGTTACTCGCGTGTGCGTGAGTGGAAATTTTCATTGCGCGTAGCTGCGTGAGTGGGTTGGTTATGGATGCACGTGCGATAGCGGGAAGGTATTGAGGTTATCGAGCGCGCTGATAAGCGAGCTTTCGTTTCTGTTTGTAGGAGGTGGGCTTAGTGCGCGAGCTGCGCTTTATGCGGAGTGAGATTAAATGGCTCGGGCGCGTTAATCATTGTG
The DNA here is from genome assembly GCA_900480035.1 of Eupelmus urozonus. Taxonomy (NCBI): domain Eukaryota; kingdom Metazoa; phylum Arthropoda; class Insecta; order Hymenoptera; family Eupelmidae; genus Eupelmus; species Eupelmus urozonus. The sequence continues at coordinate 12,022 of UELX01001400.1, read as the reverse complement.
AGAATGCTGGGCTCTGCTGCGTATATATCTGTGAATTTATTTTTAGGTTTATATAGTTAGTATTTATTTGCGGTTTGGATTAGGGGAAGGCTATTAATGTGATTGTGATTTTTCAATCTAGAAAGTGTTGGTAAACAAATTTTAATGTGGTGAAGGTATAATGACGAGAAGATAAAAATACTTTGCCGATAAATAAAAATAGGAGTAATGGTGTAGACAGGCTACGGCATTTTAGGTCAGCTAGAGAACTCGTTTCTTTGTAAACAACATTTTCAAGCTGTCTTCGTCTGCAGGCTAGACGACGAAAAACTTGCTCTCCCCATATTGTAGAACGGCGTACAGTACTTTTTCGACTTACTGGAGAATTCTTAAAAATTTTGATAGTTTCCGAACTACTTAGGATCAAAAATTGTTTTTATGAAAAAATTTACTCAGTGTAACATTCTATGCTTCGCAATTTGTAATACCCGTATTTTATAAATATTTTTTTCAGCATATATACAATAGTAGATATAAATTTTGCTAAGTGCGCCTATTTCTCCACCATAAATGCAGTGACCAAGCATGCACACAAATCAGTTAAGCTTTCTCGAGACAATAAAAACCACTCCCAGCGATAAACGCAGCCAAAAGCCGATAAAAACTAATTCTAAGAAAAGAAAGCGCTTCTGCACGCGTGAAAGAATTCGGCAAATGCTCGACCTCGTTTCGTCGGCGCGTCGACGTTGCAGAAGTCTCGCTGCAACAAGCCTATGCGTTCTAGTGTCTTTCCCGAGCCAGAGACGTAGAGAGACAAGAAAGCTAAAAGAGAAAAAAAAAAACAACTCGAGCTTCAATTATACGGGGCGCTCCGGCAATTCTCGATTCGAATCACGCGCTCGGTGCATTCCTGCGCACTGCACAAATATACACGTATGTACGGGCGCGCAACACGTGTGCATATGCCGGGTAATTCTGGGCGGTTTATTTTATTTTCTAGCCGGTTAATTGATTGTAGCATCAGTCCGCGGTGAGCTTATCTGGGTTAATCTGGGACTGGAAAAGCGGGATGATATCGGGGAGTGGGAATAGGTCGTTGACCTTAATGCCGAGTTTTGTGGGGTTTAATTTGTTAATTGTTAGTGGTGAAGTGATTTTTATACTGTGTAAGCAATAATATTTAATCTTATTTGAAATTAAAATTTAATTTCCGCTTGATGCATATTCTGATTAATAAAATACTGAACGATGCGTCTTTCTATAATAAATTTGTTGTAATTTACTTTTGAAATCCGCTTAGAAGTTAAGCTTCCCAACATGATACACATTTTAGTTCCATTTCCGTATCGGTACATAATTAATTCCCTCCGTCAAACCAGTAAATTTACCAATACCGTAAAATTTAATTACAACTCGCAACATACTCATCCGACGATTCAAACAAAGAACCCATCCGTCATCGCGCTCCCAATAATTAAATTAAAATCGAAATTTGCTTTCAAAACCAAAGACCCATCGTACTTGCTTATATACCCTCCGAACAATCGCGTCCCGTTATACCCCAGAAATTAGCATACCCGCTCCGGCGCGTTTCCATCACGCACCAAAGACAAAAAGAAAAACTGCGCCCGCATCCTTATCCCCCTCCGTGACAAGAACCCAAGAAAACGAGTCGCTAAAAAAGCCAGGACTGCAGCCCGCGGCGCTACACGAAAGCGCACTCGCGCATCATGTCATAGTTCAAAGAGCGCGCGTCTTACCCGCGCGTATATATATACATACGTATACCGTACGGAGCACAGTTACACCGTGGCGTATGTATGCCGTTCTTACTTACACGTATATATACGTATAAGTGCGCGTGTATAGGTGTATATACAAACGCGGTAAGAGGCTCGCTGGCGCACGCACTCGGCCTGCTCTCCAAGTTCATTGTGACGACGTATATACACTCCTCTCCTCGGTCATGCCGTCGCGCGCCCGCGAGCGAGCGAGAGTGCCCCGAGCTCGCGCGACGCGAGAGACCACACCTTCGTACGTTGCTCCTTGACGCTGTACGCACTGTGCGTGCGCTCGCTGGGACTTTTTAGAGGCGTAATCGCGAGATTTCCGAGTGATTTACGATGAGATTTCCAGGCCGGGGGGCTGAGAGGAGCTGGTGTTTTTTTTTTTGTTGAGTGAGAGTGTTTGCGTGGGTTTTTATAGAGGGTTTTTTGGAGAGTGGAGGAGTGGTGAAAAGGCTCTTTAAGCGAGAGATTTTTTGCTTTGGGAAAGCAAATTGACTGGTTTTTGTCGCTTGTAGTGGATGTTTTTGTTTGTTGTTTTTGACGTTAATTATTCAGAGCGTTGGGTTGAAAAACTGGATGTTAAAAAGTCAATTGTGTAGAGTTAGAATATTTACTATTTGTTATGATATTTATGTTGAGATGTCAAGTAGGCTTTAAGCAGTGCTTTATGCGATGGGTAACTTACATTATTTATTTTTGAATCGGTTTGAATACTATAGCATCATAAATATGTATAGTATCATTTTCACGTAAAATAATGTACGGATATGAACTATAATTTTTCAAATAATCAGAAAACAAATATACGATTGCTGCAATATTGCTTTTTCTATAAAAATTTTTCTTGCACAAGTGTTCTGCATACAGCCTAGAAACAGTCTTATCTCAAACTAAAGATATCGTGGAAACACTTAAAAAAGTAATAAAAATACTTCTCGCTGGAACACCATTGCAATAAGAAACTTTGTTCATTCGTACATTATCTTTTCACCCGTATATCCATTATTATGAAATAATTTTTTTATCGAAAGTACAAATAGACATAGAAAAGATATATTTCTGAGGTAAAAAAATACGTTATAACAGACATGACAATAATGAAAACATAAAACCAGCGTATTATTTTTCCTTTTCCGCTTCGTATACTTATTACAAACACCGATGACGCCCGAGCTGCATAAAGCGTACTGAAAAATATCGTGAACCCGCGTAACTTTCCTGTCAATAATCCATCACAATCGTTTACAGAAAACCACCACTGTACCGTTGAAACTCTCCAAAAGAATCGTATAACCACCGTAGTTTAAAATAATCATCCTTACCGCGCAGCATCGCGATACACGCATATATAATAAAACGTTCGCGCGTACGCAATACTACAGAAAAATCCTCCAACGCTCCGCGAGAGAGAGAAGCGGTCTTCGACTTCGAATGAAACCCGATTGCGCGCGCGCGCGAGAAAAAACCGGTTTAGTAAATTTAGCATATCAGGCGGTGGCCGCGCGCGCCTCGTCCGATGAGCGCGAATTTTCGGAGCCAAGCCTCCTCTTTCAGTAACTGCATTATCAATGCTAAGTATTTATTTAAAATTCATTCGCCTGTACGCTTCCTTCGGCATAAGTACGGCTAGTTTAAATCCCAAGTCGTAGTGTCGGGCGTAAGTGCTAGCTTTTTCACGCAACCCTTAATTTTATTTTAGAGCGCGTCGATGAGGTATAATGACGAGCGCGCGTAAAGGCGTTTAAGCGAGTACAAAGTATATATGGGGCTCTCGCCGAGTCTTGAGGATGATTGCACTGATTGCGCGCTTGCGAGGGTCGTTGCAGTCGTAATTGAGGTTAAATTTCGAGCTCCCATATTTTAACTTCATTAGCCCGTAATATCATCATTTGAATAAAGGATGGATTACGGCCGTAAGATTTCTTTTTTTATTCATATACGTTCATATAAGTAACGTCTAATCGAGGAATGCGGCAAACACAGATTTATGATTCATTGAGCGATTGAACGCGTCGGCGATTGAACGCTGTTTACAATGTTCGATTATATGAATTCCAGTTATGCTTTCGTTGTTTGCTTGTTGGAATAATACAACGATGATATTTTTAAATTTTAATGAATGCTCGAATAGAAATATAATTAGGTAATCAATGAAATTTCTTTAGGTACTAACTCGAGTCTAACTAACTGACACAATGATACTAAAAACAAGGCAACGCACCTTGTTATTTCTTAATTAAAACTCATTTTATTTTCCATCTGAATAAACTTACTCGACATTTAATTAAAAGAATTCACACTCAAGTATAAAACAGCCTGAACTCAACCAATCCTCTCAAAATTACTCAAAATCTCATTCAGTCAAAAAACAAGTGCCTTAAAACAACAAACGTTCTCAAAAGCGATAAGGTCCATCGTGAAAATCCTAGCCGACAGCTGCGTCGGCCAAAAGACAAAGCGGCGATAATCGCCATTCAACGTCCGCATGCGCGAGCGCCATTGAGACTCTCCGTCTCTATATAGCACACCATCAACCAGCTATACACATATATTGCAGGGGGCTGACGTCACCGCTACGCGCGCATTCCTATATATATACATCCACGCCTATATACACAGCGCCATGGCATTTAATTCGCTAAATGCGAAGGTCGAGCCGAGAGCGACACTCTGATTGTGTATAGAAAATCTCGATTCTCAATCGCTAGGAAGTGTACGGCTGCGCTCCCACAGGCTGCTCTTATAACAGAGTTGTAGGTATATATATATACTTTCTGAGTTCTCTGCAGCTTTTCTCTTCCGAAGTCGAGAGGTGCGCGCTTCGCTGATTACGTTACGACGCGCGCGAGTAGATTTCGATTGGATTTCGCGCGAGCTCACGCCGCGGGGATAGAGAAACGAGAGAGAGAGAGGCTCGAATGGAAATGAATTTTAATCTTTGAGGAGCTATGGCTGGGATTGAAGGTTGATTGGTGGAGTTTTGAGAGCGCGGTTGGTTAATTAATTTTACCGTTGATGCGCTCGATGGAAAAACGCATTATTTTGTAATTAGGTTTTACGGAATTTGAAATAATACTTTATTACGAAAAATAATGAAGATAATTTAAAAATGTTTATTACGGAATTAAAGGCGAGCTGTTTGCCACAAAAATTATCGGCACAAAAAAGCGAGTGTCGCGTCGCAATTCACTTATGAAACAAAAAGAGTCCTCTTGTCTCAGGGCAGTCGTGTATGTCACCGGGGGAATACAGTAGTATGTAAAAATCATTCATACAGTCCTTTATGCGACGGGATCCTCGGCTGCCGTTTGGCAGCCCCCCTCCCATGGGAATACGTGCAGGCCCGAAAAAAACCACGTTACATGGGGGAGAAGTGCACGAATTGCGATTAACGACGCGATAATGCGCGTGTGCGCGAAGAAAAAAAGAACACAGGCCATGTCGATGCTGATTTGATGAACATTTTTTTTGCAGGAAGTATGTAGCATTCGAATGTGTGTGTATTCGTTTTATTTAATTGGGGATTATTTATAGCGATGTTTTGTGTTAATGTAGCGTCGTAATTTTTTAGATGGTTTCATGTCGGTTTTCAGAGGGAAAGAAAACTTTTCGTACTCGATTGCTCGTCGATGTTTATGGAAATCACTCGCCATTGTTTTGAAGATACGAAAAAATCTGCGGCGTGTTTTTTATTAAAACAAACCTGACTCATTTTCCAGCTATGGAAATAAAGATGCAGATAAGAATAAATCAAGATCCTTTAACCGATAATAATTCAATTTTAACGAATTCCACGAGCGCGTAACAAAAGATAACGCACAGCTCTCTATGCACCTACGCTCGAAACGTAATTGTTCTTTTGTCCCGAGCACCACGACTACCGTTACTTTTCGATACCCACCCTGATGCAACGCTTTTAAACGTTTTCAAAGCTAAGCCCAAAGACAAAGAGGCAGCATCGATCCTCTCCGCATCAAAAACGATAGATCCCAGCATCAAAGCTTCGCTTCTCCACAAGCCGAGATGCTATCTCTTATCTCTCGGCACATCCAAAATCACTCTCGTAAAATAAATTTCGCACCGCGAGAGAGAACCGATCCACGCTCATAACAAAACTCAAAAATAGAACGCTAGCGTCCATAAAACCGAAAATAAAAAAATCCCAACAGTTGCCGGCGTCGCATAAATTACACGCGAGAGGGCCCGGGCCGTAAAGCCGGAAAAATCGTTTCCCATCGAACGGGAGCAGTGGAGCGCCAGACGAATATGATTGAACGCGCCGGAGAGAGAGAGCGGGAGGCTGGGAATCACGGCGCATCTGTCCGTAGGCTGCTCTCTCTCTCTCCGGCTAGACCCGACGTCACCCCGGTGCGATGTATATATACACGTAATCCCGTTTAGCCGGCTGTGCCGCCGAGCTACTTTTTCTCTCTCTCTCTCGTTGCTGCACGCGCGGCCGCGTGCGCTTGTGTCTATGGGAAGGGGATGTTTATGGGGCGCACAAAAGCGCGCGCTCTTCCTTTGATATAGCGGGCCGCCTGTGCAGTTTGGTTTTTACTTTTTGTTCGGAGGTCGCGAGGGAGGTTTGGGAGGGAAGATTGGTTTTATGGATGGTGGAGTTGGTGGGGTGTTGCGCTTTTCTTCGGGAGAGCTGGTTATAAGGCGGCTGAGGGGACTGTTTGTTGGGAGAGCGATCGAGGAAATGTTTTTGATGTCTGCCTGGGTGGGGGGAGAGAATTTGATTTTGCGTGGGTGGCTATTGTTGTCGGGGAATCGAAGAGAGAATTTTGAAAGCGTCGAAGGTAGTTTGTTTTCTTGTGGGATCGATAAAATAATTAACGGCTATTTATAACGCTTTAAACTGCGCTTCAATTTCGAAGGCTTCTGATTTCTTGTAATTACGAGGCCGTGTAATTCAACCTAAAAAGAATTTGCAGGCCATCCAATTACTCGCATACTAACTCTAAGCCAACGTTAACCTGCATAGAATTTCATTTACATTAATTCCTGCTTATCCGGCGAAACCCGAAGACTCAAACTAACACCTAGCGCTCGCACCAGAGACACTCAACCATCTTCCAACCTCGAGCTAAACAAACAAATAACCAACTTCACTCTCCACCCAACGTATACCCACAAAACGCTGACTTCGCTTTTTCCCAAACGACTTTTAATATCCCAACTCGACCTCACCCGCCGACTCAAAATTAATTTCGAGCTTCCGGGAAGAGGCATTCCCGGCATCGCAAGCTCGCACAATGGCGGGGCCGCTTCTAAAATTATTACGCCACAGCGCGAACGCACTCGGAGACGGACACTTACGAGCCTCAGGCGAATAGAGTCATATGCAGTGCTGTCATCCGAGCTGTTGTCCGCGACCAAGAGAGAGCTATTACCTGGGCCAAAGTAAACTTCATCCAAGAATAAATGTATTTGCCGAGTAAAGAAGCCGTCTCTCTCGCAAGCTCTCTCCCTCGGACATCGACGCTCCGAGTATGCCGGAAAAACAAAAAGGAGCCCGTAAATCAATTTCGCAATCGCGGCTGCACTTGATTCGTCCACTATATTACGCGCGCAAGTGCGTATATATACGCGCTAATGTCGGAGAAAAACAAGCGAGCTTAATGGCTCTATCTATAATAAAAAACAGAGCTCCGCCCGCTCTAATTACTTTTTAACAAACCTCAATTAATCCGGCTCTCGTTAGCGCTCGGCACGTACATACGCGCGTTTACTTTCATTCAGCCAGCCGCAATGTCTCTCTCGACACTTTCCCGCGCGGGGATGCTCCGAATTCGGTAACACACACCTACATAAGCGGCACCGCACACAAGGAAAAAACAGCGGGGAAAAGCTCGCCGGTCGTTTTATAACCTATTCAGGAGGCGTCGACCCCCGCGGGCCACCCACGCACCACTGGCACGCTTTCGGCGCTGGGATAAAGCAGGAATATAAGTATAAGCGGAGGATTCGGAAAAACGACGCCTGAATAAAGCAGTGGGATGTGAGGAAAAGGGCTACTGTGAGGCTGCTCCCGGAGGAATTGCCTTTTTCTCTTACCCTTCGCCTCGGGAAAATGAACCTACCCGATATGGGGGGAGAGGTGCATGGCTACCGCTGTGTGTATGAGCGAGGATTGCGAATGCAGGGTTCGCGGAAGTTTGGCATATGCGGCTGGCTGCGTGGTGTGGTTTTACGGGAAACCGGTGGGCTTAATGACAGTAATTAGACGACAGCGCACTTAGAATATTGGATAATGGTATTATACAGCGCTGCAGCGTTAGTAGAATTGTATAGATGAAGGGAGCGAGTGGAATGGTTAGTCCCGAGGCGGATGGGGGTGGGCAAGTGCCGTAATTATTTATTGTTTCGTCAACGCGAAGGTATACCTACTATTTAGCTGCAAGCTCAAAGGTCGACATTAATATCCTATTAAAGCTATACTCGATCCGTCTAGACCCGACCGCAAAGCTCCAAAAATACCCGGCCGCCTATATGCACTCTCCCATAAACACCTTCGCCGGCGACGGCCCGAGCGCCAATAAAAAGCCCATTAATTGATTCAGCTCTCCATCAGACCGTTATTTCCGCAAGAACGAAAGCAGCAAGAAAACACCGAGAACTCTCCCTTACTCCGGTGCGCCATCTCGTCAAAAACCAAAAGCCAATCCTACAAAAGCACCACCGAACTGCATTTCCCGTCGCACCGTCTATATCTAACCTATACACACTCCAGCGCGTATACGTAAGGAAAAAACCACTCCTCTCTCTCCCAATAACTCGCGCCGCTGCTTTTCCCCATCGCAGGCGCGCAACAGCGCTCGGAAAACACCTTGTGACTGGGCGCTGCACTAATCGCTCTCTCACGGCTCTCCGGCGGCGCAGGTGAAAATCCCAACGGTTCTGCACTGCGTGCGCTTACATATATACACACACACACACAGCTACCTCTCCGCTCCCCCACCTCCTTTCGCAATATCGGCCCGGCGATAAACGCTCGTAAATGTATACATACACTCAGCACGGTGAGAGAGGCAGGTAGAAAAAGAAGGTAAAATCCTCGTTTTCACCTCCTCACGTTTGGCCGCTCTCCGCTCTATACTCGCGCTCTCCGCGCTACTCGCGCGCGCGTGTGTGAGTGACAACCACTGGCTCTCTCGCGCGTTGCGAAAGAGCCTCCGACTCACCTGAATAGAATTTTTTCGTGAAAACGCCGCGCGCTCGCCGACGCCTCTTACATGTACCCCCACTACCGCCTGGCGCGTGCTACGCTTTTTACTACTCTATCTACGTGTGTGTGCTCCAAAACAAACTGGAGAGTGCGACTCACCTCTCTCTCTTTCCTTGTCTCTCACTCAAGACTTGCACTCGCTCTCTCTCTGGGCTATTCCTCCAAGATGTTAGAGCCGCGGCGAGTTATCCATGAAAGCGGGCTCCGGCGCCCGACGCCAGCCTCTCCTCACACTTCCAGCGCAAAGACGTGGCTCCAGCTCCTGCGGCCCTTTCTCCTCCTCGCCGTAGATAAAGAACCAGCACACTCGCGGCTTCCAAGAGACACACAGAGAGACACACGCGAGCGCGCGTTTTATACAGTAGACGCGGAGTCCGGCGCGTCCAACGCTGCCCCCAGCACTATACTCTTCTGGGCACGATGACGATCGTTAGGGCTGTGTGTATACTCTTCGGGGCGCGACGCGTTTCAATTCGCTTATTGAATTAACGGAGAGTGAGAGCAGCGGCGGTGAGCGCCCTGCGTGTCGCGTATGGATCGGGGGAGAGCCGAGACACGGTAGGTGCGCGCTCGGCGAGGGAATGCCAGAGACTGGGCAGGGCACCACAGCGCCGAGCTAACCACGGACGAGAGTATACACAACGCGCGCTTCTACTATACTTGCGCGCACACCGACGGCTTCCCTCTCTCTCTGTCTAACGCGCGCGCGTTCTGCTTCTACGCTCTCTCTCTCCGACGCGTAAACAAGAGTGTATAGGCCGTCTCGCTCGCTCTTTGTGTGCGTGCGGATCGAGAGTCGGCGTTCCAATTCCAGAGTCGCGCTGTAGCGGCCAGCCGATTGCGTGTCGCAGTCGTTTGTAAGCGGCAGTGGCGGCGGCACGGTAGGTATAGTGTCACGGTATACGTGCGATGTGTATACGTGTGTGGAGTTCTGGAAGCGCGGTGGGTATGTGTGAGAGGAGCGGTTATTGGTAGGTGAGACTGGGACATCTGGCGAGGAGAGCTGGAGGTTTTGGTGTTTGCCGACCGAGGTCAGCTGGATGGTAGGGCAGGGAGCTGACGTGGGTTTGGCGGATCAGCTGCGCGCGGGAGACATTTTTAAATGGACGCGTTTTGCTCCGGTTTGGGAGAGGAGAAAGCGGGATGTTGGTTGGTATGGTGCGTTTAGTGGATGGGAGTCGTGGGGTTTTTGTGTTTTTGTAGAGTATGGATGGGGCGAAAATTAAGATAAATGCATTGTCTGAAAATATATTTATAATCTATTTTCAGTGCCAATCTTTTAATCTTTAAACGCATAATATTTTCATTTTTAGCATATTTCTTTAACTATGGAGCCTGATAAAAACTTGAAATTTATTTTCAAAGTTATAATTATTCTCAAGCATTGCTGTATTTTAAAATATGTCAAATTAACGTATCGCCTCGTGGCATGAAGAAATGAAAAAAAAAAATCAATTAAAATAGATTAAAAGATAATTTTAATTATGGGACAAAGTTAAATGGGCTATGTTCTATAAATTCAAAATGCATAAACGTATTACAGTATTTTTAATAGCTTCATTTTAAGAAGATTAGAGTATTACAAATAATAAATTTGAAAGTTAATTTTATTTTCTTTTATTATTTTATACAGATTAAAGTAATTAAAAACTTACAGTTATACTAATTGATACTACAATACTGAATTTTTGCATAACTTTAAAATCATCGGACTCTATACTACGTTAGATATAACAATAAAATATTAGACTCAATATTTTAAAATGTATAAAACTGGACTTTTCAAAATTTTTATGTAATATTTAAGTTATAGATCTCTTGAAAACAATTTGTTAAAATACAAAATAGTCGAGATTATTTGTTTTAATACAATTTTAATAAATTATAACATCGAATTGTTTAAGCCAGGTCTTTCAAAGTCCTTACAGGATGCAGATAATGTTACACAAATAATGCGGTAAACATATTGCACAAATTTTTTCAAACATAAGATAAAACCCTCCGGCTGAAAGAAAAGAAAATTGAAAAAGCTCATTTTACCCCAAAAATACAAGAGTCGAAAAAAGTATTAAAAAATATAGTTTAAAGTACTGTAGCACAACCTTTATATTATTAAACACACAAGTTACTTATTAAAAAATTTATGCAGATTTTTGCTGTATTTAATTGTAACTTTGATATTAAAATAAATATATATTTAAAATACTTATTAAATATTCTACACGATCGTGTGTCAGGAAATTTAATAAAAAGATCTTTTGTTCTTAGTACAAAAAAAGTACATAAGTACTTATCTATGAGAATTCTTTTTTCACAGTAACGGTAAATTATGTAAGAACTTCCTCCAAGCTATGAGTGACATTAGTAAAATACAGGTACTTAGAATAATTATTCATAAAATAATTATACTATTTTATGGATGAAAGTATAGCGTGTAAAAACCGTGATAAAGTAATTTTTTTATTATATGTGTAATTATTGCGTTATAAGTAGATTAAATAAAATTTTAAATGTCATATGTTGAATGCATATATTGAAAACCTATTCTTAAAAAAGCAACGTCATACGCGTTACGTACATGATTAACGGTTCGACTTTTATCTCACTGATCAGAACATTATAATTAGGCAATTTTTGTAAAGTTTCTGTCTAAAATTATAAAAATTATTTAATAATGCAATTACTTTAATACGTATGTTTATTAGCAGACTCACAAACCGTTTCCTGGAGCGAAGAAATTCTCAAATACGATCTAAAAATTTATTTTAGTCCATTCAATACTATTCATTGAAATCCTCTTCGAACAAATTCTTCAATGGATAATTATTATCACAATGGTTTCTTTCAAAAGTATTTTGTAAAAAAGCCAGAGAAAATTGATAGATAAAAAAATTTTTCGTCAGACGGAATGTAAAAGAATTATGGAAATTAGTTCATAAGATCTACTTGCGCACCTAGTACAGACGCGGCTCAGTATTTATGTGCATGTATTTTAGTCAGAGTTAGTATCGGAGATATTTTGATT
>UELX01001399.1:0-44781 GCA_900480035.1 Eupelmus urozonus | reverse complement strand
GTTGGATAATCAACAAGTTATTGCACGTTATGCGCTTAATGAAGAATTACGGAAAGCATTCGATACAGCAGATATTCCTAATAAGTTTCCTATTTACGGAAAATTTATAAACTATAGTTTTCTTCTTGTAAGGCAGAAGGGAGCGCTAAGAAGGCATGCTTTTGAAGTAATTAAAAATGCCTTGCCTACGGAAATTCAAATGCATGTGATTATTGATAAAATCTTTGATTATTTAAGTATAGAAAACTTAGTGGAATCGATGAGAGATTGCGGTTACTGTTTGCTTGACAAAAATAATGTATACGTACATTCAGGTTTTCAACACCTTATTTAGAAGTGAGTAATACATGATTATTATTTTGTATTTGTTTTTAAGTTTGATAGTAAGACATCGTTAATTTTAATAAATACAAAGTTGAGTTTTTAGGTAAAAAGCTTATCAATGTCAACGTATAAATTAAAAAATTAAGACCAAAATAAAACATTAAGATTCTGTTAAAAAAAAAACATTTTATATCGAATCGACTATAATCCAAGTATAGCACTAAGTTTTATCAATTCGCAAAATAACTCAACCATCAATACTCAACAATAAAAACACACACAAATCTCAAATTAAAAAAAAACCGTAAACAAATTTATTTGAATGTAACGTCAATGCCGAGCCGTAGTTAAAAACGTCCTAATTGCCATCCCTTCTGAAAACCGCGCTGTTAGCAAAATTCAATTGCCCGCCGGTTTGTGGTCTAACAATAAGACGAGGTGAAAGCCACGGAGAGTATTGTAAGCGCTGGCCGAGAGAGAAAGAGCTATGCGCGCGAGAGAGGATCGATCGATCCGATCCCTGGTATTACGCAGACGTGTTCACGCGTGTCTTAGACTCTCACTCTACCTGTATACATGAATATGCCTATACCCTCACCAGGCAGACATATATATAAGCGAGCGAGCTGTCCACGCTTCCCGAGCCGATTGCTTGTAAGCTAGTATGCGTGTGCGGGTGTGTCTGAATGTATATACGAGGAGGAGAGAGAAGAAGGATCGGTAATCTTTTCGATATTATTTCGCACCGGGGGCACAGAAACGGACCCTTCCGAGAATTACAGGCGAGAAGAGCCTCTCCGTGAGGGTGAGAGATGAATATCCGCGTGCACGTTCGCAACGAGCTTTTCGAGTGTGCATATGGTAGTCAGAGCGAGCGGGGGGAGAGATCGATTTCGATCCGGAGGTGATGAGTATTGATGTGGCTGATAAAAATTTCTTGAATTTTTTTTTTTTATTGAGAGGGCGAAGGGACTGGTCAGGAAGCGCGAGCTGGGCTTTGCGTTTTTATTGTGTTATTTTCGATTCACGGCGGAGGCAGGCGTTTGATTCGGATTCTTTAAGTAGAGTGCTAAAAAAAATGCATGATTGTTCTTTTGTGTTATTTGCGCGGTTTGATTTCTTGTAGATGCTGGCGATTTTTGCGGACGCGCTGATGTTCGTGGTATTTTTGATGCTTTCTGCGAACTTGATGTAAGAGTTTTGTTTATTACTTATGTTTATTTACTTTAATTTACTATGTTTATTTAACATTTACATTATACGGAATATGTACTGAGCTACTTACATATAAGATTATTACACGTGAGCTATTTTACTAAAATAATATAGATCCGTAATGTGTCACAGAAAATTTGTAATGCTTAAACAATATGTTTCATAAATATCTCGTTATTATTAAAAAGAAACTGTACATGATCGAATAATTTACGTTCATATGTAAGAAATCATCATTTAAAAAATAAATGTATCCACAATAATTTTCTGCAATTAATCATCACAAATAAAACCAACCCAACAACAACCAAATAAACTACACGTCCAACAATCTCGCAAAAACTGCAAATAAAGCTCGAATTCCCCAAGCCGCTCTAACCACACACCCCGAAAAAACCATCATCCTCCATCAATCATCCAGCCTCCCTACTTATCGCGTTTAAATCGCGTTTCCACTCGCCGCGCGAGCCTCTCCACACTCTGGCCGGCAAAAAGCCCATAAAATTAACATAGAAAATCATAAAGCGCTTAAACAAACACAAAACACTCTTCCTCCACCTCAAAAATAAAACCAACCCGCCGATCCTGCATACACACCCAACACGAGCGAGCGAGATAACCGATCCGATCCTCGAGAGCCGATAATTAACGAATGAGAGCAAAAAAAAGACAGGGCCCACCTGCAGTAGAGCCGGTCTACTTAGATATAAGAGGCGGCTCTTGAAGGCGCGCTCGGCAAAAGAGATCAGCAAGGCGCTTGACAAAAAAGCCGCAGTGCAGCCCGCGTTTATATCGGTTGCAAAAAGCGAGGCTCTCTCTCGTCTATGAGCTGCGGGGCTCTTTGGGCGTCTGTATACTGAGAAGGTTGCGAGAGAGGGGCTATTTTTCCGAGAGAAATAGCGAGAGTGGATATTTTTTCGAGCGCGACAAGCGCAGCGCGCGAGCGCGTAGCGGCGAAATTCAGAGGGGCAAACGAGGTAATTACGGAAGGAAAAGGCTGTGTAGCGCGCGAGAGCGAGGGATAAAGAAGAGAGAGAGAGAGAGAGAGAGTTTAAGGGCACAGAGAGAAACCGCAACGTGCTGCCTTCAAAGAGCTCGCGCGCTCCTTGCCAAGAGCGAAAGAGAGAGAGAGAGGAGCGCAGGGGCGCGTCTACTTAACTTTGATCAGGTCGAGACCGCTGATGCGAGACGAGAGGAAAAGAGGAGAGGAGAGAGGAGAGAGACAGAGGTTTCATTCGTCCTATAGTTTATTTTTCTTATATATGTAAGGAGAGCGGGAGGGTGAGGCTTTATTCGATTCTTGTTGGGCGGGTGACGTTTGGGCGTTTGGAGGTTGAAGGCTGGGAGTGAGATACGTGTTGATTGGGGATTTTTAGATTTTTTGTAGGGTGGAACTGATGTTTCTGAATAGCGGGAGTGTTGCTGGGTTTGTGCTGATTAGACAGGTATACGTGTGGAAAGCGACTTTGTTAAAGACCTTTATAATGTGCAACTACGATACTTCATCCAACAGATAAGTAAACAAAATCACGTCATAATATAAAATAGAAAATTATCTACTTCTCGCACTCGTTGTGTAATATATTAATTTCTTTTACTGGAATTTACCAAGTAAATATTAAATTTTATATAAAATTAGATAAACATAAATTTCAATGAACACGGAAATAATAAGAAACAGGAATTAACCAATCCCAAACTTTTCTACTAGCCTAAATTAACAACAAAAAAACAGCTCCACCATAAGGCTCACAACAACAAAACGAAAAAAACACACACGCCCAAACCAAAAAATACAACCAAGCCCGCGTCCCAATCAAGCTACATTAACAAACAATAACCAACCTCCGTACAAAAAAGCAGCCCGGCTCACCGGCAAAAACGACCCCGGAGCTTGCACGCGAAACAAGAGGGTAAAAAAAAATCAAATTAAATAAGTACCAGCCAGCTCTCTGCCCATAATAACGTCCGCGCGCGCAAAGTACAAAGTTCGCTTTTGTGCCGGCCCAGGTCCGGCCTGGAAAAATGAAAAAAAAGGCGCTTGCCGCTTGCGGCACCTGTGGCCCCCGTCGATCCGTTCTACTTAAAAACAGATTCTGTCAATTTATGTCTTACAGGCCGACACGGCTCGGGCTTATTTACCCATTAAAGAGCCATAATGGATCTAACGCTTCGAGGCATGTCCACTTCGGCCCTCGGCGCTCCTCCCCCGATGATCGCGCGCGCTGGCTACAAGCCGGGCACTGGTCAAGGTGGATATAATCCAGTGGCATATAAAAAGTATACGCGCGCGCGGCTTCTTATTCTGTGTGCTTGATAATTTTTTGTTTTTTTTTTTTGTTGGTGAGCGGGGGAGTTCTTTTGTTTTCTCTTGCTTCGAGTTTTTTGTTGTTTTGTTTTGGTATTTTTAGATGGAAAGTAGAGTGAGCAAATTTAGGATTAATTTGGGTAAATTGTTGAAAATTGTACGATGGGTTAATATTTTAGAGATTGTATTTTTTAATGGGTTTTTATATTGTTGTTAACAAGAACAATAGCGCAAGATCTTGGCAAATATTGAAGTCAATCGATCAATGACATTTAAAATAATATTGCAAAATATTCATATATTTTAATCGAATTTAAGAAATAGATTAGGTATTTATCAGCTCGTTTACTTTTGCTTAAACCCACTTTAGCTACTAGAGCATAAAATATATGTCAAACAAGCTTTAATTTCATTCGGTTATTGCGTTTTTATGCACATAAGTAAGTATGTTTTAATACAGCTGAACATGACCTGCCTCAAAGCGCTAAGTATTTTAATGAAATATACGAATTCACAGAAGTAGCTAATTGGCGTGCAGTGCATTAATGATAAATATGTCAGGTTAGACTCAATTGAAAATGTCATTATTTTAATTTACTTTGAATATAATCGAGGGACAGAATTCTCGGAAGGTCGGCTTACCCTCGTTTGTCTGGGTTACCTCATTTAGTCGCAAGCTCTTCTTTCAAAAGTATAAAAATGTTGTTTACTTATTATTTGAATATTATTAATTTTTTGTACGCTCATAAAACAGCTTTCTTCGACTCCCAGCAAGAATGTAACTGTAAACCTGTGCAATTCCAAAATTAATCATTTTTCTGAATTCGCCTCGCGCAGACGGCTAAGAAGCCGACCTTAACATTTCACTCTCCCCCAGCTATAAAAACCCATTTAGCAATCCAACGCCACGGCGGCAGGCCCATCCAGGCATACCTAAGGAGCGCAGAAATCCTTTGCAAAAGCAAAAGAAAAAAAAAAAATTGAAAAACAAAAAAGAAAACATCGAGCCGGAGGTATAAAGGAGAGAAAGACAACGGGGCGATGCTCATCGTCAACTGCATTCGCAGCAGCAGCAGCGGCAGCGGCAGCGTCGGCGCGGTAGATTCGAAAGAGAGGCAGAAACAGTAAGCGAGCGAGAGAGAGAGAGAGAGAAAGAGAGAGAGGGAGAACGGCAGGTTGAATGTCGTTATTATGCTGAATTAGAGGGTGCAGAGCCGGAACGAGGTATGAAACTATTACCTCGCGAAACGGCCTGCGCGCATTCCCTCTCTCTTTCGCTCCCCCTCGAGCCATTACCAGCTCTCTCTCTCTCTCTCTCTCTCTCTCTCTCTTTCTCTCTTTCTCTTTCTCTCTCTCTCTCTCTCATTGGTCAGCTAACCCCCCGCCGCTGGGTGCACACGCACACAGTCGGGAAATTCGAGTCCGTGGAAGCGTTTAGTTCAGCTTTTCCGAGGACTGCGGGTGTGAAAAGTGCATCGGGAGATGAGATGATGTCTGTGGATGTATTGGGAGGCGCGCGCTGGGGTTATTACGAGGAGTGAAGGAGTTTTTACGTCATTTTTGAGGAGAGATTATTTTATTGTTTGATGTATTTTATGTGGGTCGGTTGGTGTGCCATTTGGAGTTTTTGTTTCTGCGGATGTTGATTGATTATTTAAACATTTTTTTTGGTTGGATGAGGGGTGGAAAAGGTTAGGGGGAAATAATTTTTTGAGGTTTTAAGTTCTGTTGAATTAATTTTATTCCTGCATTAATGGTGAATGAATGTATGGGAAATATTTTAATTGCTTATGGTTCAAGTTCAGAATTGTGAGGGTTATTGGGGTACGTTTGGATTGGCTGGGAGCAGGAATGGTGCTTGTGTAATTTATGAACGTGAATGTTGGGGCATTGGGTGTGAATAAACGTTAAACGGTGAATAACTAGAAAATATAACTAAGGAGCACGATTTAAGTTATTTATATTGTTCATTGTTAGATATAATTTTGATCTATTTAAAGATATTCATTTAAAAATAATAATTATAAAGCAATCGTTAAAATTATAGTTTATTATATCTCGTTTATATTTTATTTTTTACTATAGTCATTCCGAAGTCCCGTGTTCATTAAACGCGTGTAAGCGTGTGAAAATCGTCGCCATGTATTTATATAGGAGCCACGCACTTACTTGATTAATTCTAGACATCTAAATTTGTAGTCTATACAGATATCGGAAAAATTGATAAAAGCATTAAGAAATATTCCTCCAAACGACAATATCCAATATTTTGCTAATGCGTTTATTGATAGAATTAAAAAAAGTTATTTAAAAAAATTTTACTGGGGGATTCGAACTTATGAACATTTGCTCTGTAGATTTTTTGTGAACTATACTGCTTGATTAAATAACAATTATGAAATTTAGTTGGACGAATTTTTATCATCGTAATAATCACTTATCCAGCATTTATTCCATATCCTACCTATAGCAATATTCATTACCTATATCAATATAATTTTTTATGCAGGAAATTAAAGATTTTATCAAAGCATTAACAAACTTTTCTCAAAACAAATACCTTCCTCCCATAAAACATCACCCATCAATAAAAAAAAAAACCAAAAAATTCACTCTGACAAACTCACCGCCATGCTGGGGACTGTGCTTGTAGCAGTCCTGGTGGCCGCTGGCCGCCAGATGGCTGCCGGAAGACGGTGGCGAGGTGGTGCTGGCCGAGGAGTTGGCGACGACGGCGCCGCTGTTGGCGGCCCCGGTGCCGTTGCTCGCCGGACTGTGGAGCTGACCAGAGCCTGCCGCGCTCTGGTGATGATGGTGATGGTGATGGTGCTTGGTGCGCCTGTAGGACTCGAGCTCCCGCAGGTGGGACGTGAACGAGCTGGGCGCGTCCAGGTAGGGACGCTGGCCCAGCCCGAGCGCGCGGAACTGCTGGTGCTGCTGTCCTGGAAGAGAAGACGGTGGTGGGTTTGTGGGTGTGTTGAGAGGTTGCTTTATGGGTCGTAAATATTCGTTTAGATAAGTTATGAAAGTTTTTTTCTAAAATTTTTGATTTTGTTAAATAGCTCAATATTAAATTCGAGTTTATCGACGTTATTAACTTTTCAACATCAATAATTATATTAATAAAATGAATAAAGTTTTTCTTCAAAGTTAATGGATGCCATTAGTTTTTATACAGTTAAAAATATTTCGCATTTCGTAATTCGTTAAAATTGACGTAAAATTTTCGTAATATAAGTATGTTATAAAAGCAGTGAAACCCGTGTAGAAATACCTTGGGATTTTGATAGGGAGCAGGGATTCCCCATCGGATTTTTATCTTGTCTCACTTATATGTGTCTCAGTGCCTTATGTAAAACACGGGGATGTTGATAGGGACGTGGGGTTTCCCACGTTATTAAAAATAATATTTTAATTTTTAATTTACTTTTAATATTATGTGCAGATTTCTACTTTTTCGTTTGACTTTAAGCGCATGTTTAAACATTTAGGCATCAATATTTACAAAAAATAAAAATGAACTTTAGCTTTTATTTCAATTTATTTTCTTTAAAAAACCACATAATTCATCTAATGCGCCTTTCAAATATAACATATTTTTATTAAAGTTTTTGTCAAGTTTGGACAAAATCTGCGTGTAATCTCATAAAAAATTTCTGACTGTTAGATATTCAAATGCGGTACTTCGTAACTATAAAAATTCTACAGGTGTTAAATCTTTCAAAACTTCACCATTGCATTAGAAAATCTTTTTATCTTCTATTAAAATAATCATTCATAAATAAATTTTCATTCCAAAATCCCTTCTACCCAAAAGAACTCTGAACTGAAACTCCACATCCCCAATCAATCCCTCTCAAAATCATCAAAAAAATCCCACCCTCGGCAAGATCATCTCCCACACCTGCGCGCCGCCAACACAAACCCAGCCTCATATTCCACACCCCCGCGCGAAATCGCCAACAGCGCGCGAGGCTCTCCCAATACTAGCTGACAAATCGCGCGTCAAATCGGATATGCGCGCAGGTAAAATCTAGATTGCGCTCGCTCGGCGAATCAATCGTTCGGCTGATGAGTCGGCCCGAACGGAGAGCGAATATGGAAATCAATAGGCAGTCTAATATCCGATTAGCGTATAGGCAATATGCGGCGAGGACAGCGCGGGGCCAGCTTCTCTACGGAGCTAATCGGCTGCGGAACGCGCGGTATGCTATTGAAGTAACGTAGAGGGTAGGGGGTAGGACTCATCGACTTTCTTGATTAAGGGGGCTCAATAAGCTTCATTAAGCATGCGAGCTGGCTTGTATGGAGACGTTGCTTGTGGAGGTAGACGCGAGCTTTACGTAGTTTTCGCGATGCTGGGAGTTGGGTTTGAACTATGCGGAGTATTTAGTGACGAGGCAAGCTGGGTGTTTTCAGCTGAGTTGTAAGTTGTCTGTTGCGTTTGTTGGGTAATGTGAAGGAATTGGGAAGAGAGACCGGGTTTTAGACATAGTTGTTGCGTTAATAGGTTTGAAAATTTTTGGTTTTAATTTTTTTTTTCTATTTATAGAATTTTTTCAAAATTAACAACATAAATTACTTTATATGTAAGTCAATTTTTATAAATGTATTGCTTGTTGATAAAAAAAGTTTTGATACTTTTCTAATATTTCCATTTTTATTCGTAATTAGAGACAATATAATTAAATTTTAATTTAATAAGATAATTAAATAAGTTCATATATTATGGAGATATATAAGTTTAGAATAAACAATGAACAATCTTGATTTAGTTGATATAATGGTATTTGAAAAAAAAAAAATTCTTTGAAGAGCTTGTTATGTTATATATAAAACTGAATCGGATAACAATTTAAAAAATATAAAATTTTAAAAATACTATAAAAACTAAAGAATAAAATATTATTTCATCACGCGTACTAGTTTCTCGGCTCTGCACATACCATATTCTTCACCATGACTTGCTCTTAATGTATCCATAAAACATACGCGCAATCACAAGCATAACTATCGAATTTCACAAGTCAGTCCGCGATGGAAAAAGGAGAAAAATCATGAGAATGAAAATGATTTTAATGTTACACGTTCAGTAAACTTGGCAATACGCGATTTCGTCAGCTATATGCGTGTAAAGCCTGGCGCTCGATAGTCCGACCAAGCTTATCTAATCAAAGCGACCAAGAACGGAAAAGCAGCTACGTGAACCTTGGTAGACGTCTTTCTTGCCTGCCTTTGATGCACTGCTCGTTTTATTATTTTTTTTCCGAAATCAAAAATATTTCAAGGCAAAATTTATTTAGCGTGATTGTGTCTACTGAAATGTTATGGGATATTATGGAAATATTAATGAAAAATTATTTTTTTTCAATTATTATTAATTATTAATTTTTAATTAATCCTGCATATTTTGATAAATTTGGCTTGATTCTTTTTGCGATTGATTTAAATGTTTGTACAATATTATTCCGAAAATTGTTTGAGTATTATGAGGATTTGCGAACACCTGTCTACATATTACAGCGAATAACATTATAGCGTCTTATTTATATTCTATTAATGACTTAATATCTTAAAAGAATAACATTAAAAACTGTATGTAAAGTTGTTTATAATGCCCCCCCCCCCAACTTTGACGGCAGGGCGCTAGCGCGCCCTTTGATATAGAACCAATAAAAAATATTTATAATTACATCGATATTAGCAATAAAAACGAATTCGATATCTCAAATAATTCTTCATTAACAAAACTATATTTCTCCTCAAATCAAATCATTCCACAAGCAGAGCTCTCTGAAATAATATTATGAACACATCGTAAGTTCTGCAATCTCCCAACTTTCGCACGACACATAATAATGACCGTCAAGCAAATCAAATAACCATAGCCGTCCACATGCAAACCTAACTGTCTCGATGTGCCATATGTCATGCTCATTTAGCAGAAAAAAAATACTGGCACAATCTATAGCTCTTTTATTCGCGACTTCTTTCGTACACACATCCACCATCACGCGCGTAGACACCTCGGACATAATAAGCCTCCGCCTCCCCATTCCAACCAAAAAAAAAGAAGCTAAAACGCGAGCAAAAAGGAAGCGAGCAAACAAACGGGAGCGCAAGAAAAAGAGCATAGCCTGGCCCATTACGCGCCCGGAAACTAATGCGAAGGAAAAAGGGCCAAGGGCGATTAGAGGCGAGCGCGTTTGCAAAATTACGGGGTGGCAGGTGTTTGTGCGCCGCCCACGGCTGTAGTAGTGTATATAGTAGTACAGTAGCGCGCGCTGCGCTCTTTGCATTGTTGCGCCCTCGAGGACAATAGACACGAGAGCGAGCTACTCTGTGTGTCTTTCCCCCGTGAATGTTCGGAGCGATTGTGCGTTGCTATTTTGCGCTCGTGATTCGCGGATTGTGTGGGTGTGGGGGGTGGGTGTGTGTGAGCGACAAGTGGCAAAGGTTGGGATAAGGGTGAGAAAAATAGGTGAGGCTTGGTTGGATTGGGATTGGTGGTAGTTTTTAATTTGATTTGAGATTTGAGTAAATTGGAAAGGATGGGTAGACTTGTTTATTAAGAGGTTGAGAAAGTTGAACTAATTGGAAGATCATTATGAAAATGCAAATGTGAAATAAGTTTTATATAGATTTAAGTCTGTTAAAGCAAATTTTCGGTCTAAACTAAAATTTTTCCAAATTACATGGAAGTGAACTCTATTGGACTTCTAAGTACGAGTCAAATTGATAAAATTAAAAAAATATTCTCTCTGAGAAGTGCGATGCACTCGAACCTTCGCAGATGATCTCATAGTGCCAGGCCTAATGAATTTCCAAATTACATATATAACTAAAAATTTTAAAGATAAGATTATATTAAAGTTTTTTTTAAATAAATTTAAAAATTTTTACTGTTTCTATTAAGATGTACGAGTGAATTTATACTTAAAATGTTTTTTGCGCAAGTCAAATTAATAATTTCTGATAATTCTTAAAGAAGATCTTTTTGAAGTAATATACTACAAATCCAAATGTCTTAAATTAAACACGTAAATATAGTTCCCATTTAAATACATACAATTTTTACACACTTTTAAGCAGTCGTTTTTCTAGTATTTACTATACTTTAACAAGCAGTTTAATCATTTGCACAGTACGCGTTATTATTCATCTAAAATTCAATATCACGAGAGAAATAATCAACTTCCACGCTCATGTCAAAATGCCCGTATTAAACTGTCAAGTTAACAGTCGCCCTGTGAAATTGTTATGCCATATACGTATTCGTATTTTAATTACACGGTTTCTGTCGAATAAACAACAAACTCGTTAAATACATAACATTTTTCAGACTAAAAACAAATCTATAATTCGTAGAAATAAGTTGAATAAAAACTAAATTAACGGATCATCAAAAGATCAAGATGAATCTTGATCAACGATCAAGACATTCTCATTTACCCGCTACCCATACACGAACCATCTCGCTCACCTAACCCTGCCCTCTCAAAGTCCATCAACCCCGACGAATGACCCCCCGACTCGCAGCCGAAATCAGAAACAGCCAACTCTCTCGCTTCCCACATCCAACAAGTCCATCGCACCCAGGAAACTAACTTGCTTTACTCAAAAAGTCTCCTAACAATACAAAGAAAAAAAAAGAACAACAAAAAAAAAAACGCAGAACAGCAGCGGAATTCGCGCTTGTACACACCTCCATATCCACTCCCATATAAGCAATATGTCGTCCTCCGCGGCGCTGTACATCCAAGTACATCCAACCCATACCCCTTGCGAACAGACCTGCTCGCGAACGAGGAAGACGCGGAACCGCATCACGGGGAGAAAACACGCCCAGGCCGACACTTGCCGAGTCTTCCTCTTTGCATACACACAGACAGACAGACAAGCATGTGGCGCATATCCGCGGCACGCGCCTTTCTTCCCTTTTCCTGGCTACTTACGCTCGGCTTTAAAGAGGCCCCCGAAAGGGTTAAAGTAGGAGTGTCGTTGAACTTATGGCGCGCACGGTAGCTTCCGCGTTACGTTAGCGCGCGCATATGATAACGTTGTAGGCAGCTGCGGCGAGTTCGTTTGCCCCGAGATGCGCGCGTGCCGCTTATTAACTGCATCTGTGTGTGTGCGCGCGGTCTTCGCGGCTAATTTGGGAAAGGCGCGCGCTGCGAGTATTCAAAAAAGTTCTCGGAACATTAGCTTTCGCGGCAACGGTTCGCGAGCTGCGGTATATGCAGGAGAGCGGCTCAAGGTGCAGTGCGTTGTGGTGGATCGAGGTCTGTTGGCTGGCTGTATCGATGAGTAAGTGCTTGATTGGCGGATGGGATGGGTATGGGGGGAAATGATAGGCTTTGGGTGGGTTCAATGAAGTGGGTATGGGCTGTGGGGTGGTGAGGGGGATTAAGGATGTTGATCAAGGAATTGGTGTTTATCGTTGAGGTTTTGCTGGGGTGTGGGGAAAGGGTTGGCGTTGTTGGGATGGCTGGATGGGTGTTTTTTTTTGTTGGGGAAAGGTGCTGGATGGTTTAGGATGTGAGCGTCTAAGTTTTTTGTTAATTTAAATAAATTAATTTTGGTTTTCTATAGTGGATATGATAAAAATGTAAAAGAATAATCTGTGCTATATGAGCGATTGATACAGAGAAATAGTAGAATTTATTTAAAATGTAGTTATATAATTATTTGTTAATAAATAAACATACGAGTAGAATCAATTGAAAAACCTTTGAGTATAACACTGTATTTAAGTTAACGATTTGAAAGTAACGATAAAACAAATAATGGCAATCAGAATTTTTCTCAAAAGTAGAAACTTAAATAATTTTAAATTTAATAAATAGAATTTATATTATATGCATTGTAGGATGTATAAAAGTCGTTATAGTTAAAGAAAAAAAACATCGTATTTTTGTCTCACCGTCGGTATACTTATTTAACCGCACCATGCGACTTGTGGCTACTTTCTAAATTAAAAGTGGGACATAAAGGCTAACCTACAGAAAATTTAGATCTTTTAAAAAACAGCTAATACTCGTCCTTAAAAATATCTAAAATCCTTTAAACTCCAAATTAAAAACCGTAATACAACTATTATTCATTAAATCTCCGCGATCATTTCAATTTCCTATCCATCGATTACTCTTCCTTCGACAATCACCAATCAAATCATCCTTATACTCACCACCACTCCCCCAAAAATTCAAGAAATCTCTAACTACCTCATCTCCCAATCAAAACCCTCATCAAACACACCGATCCCACCCCCCAAAAAACTAACAACCCCCCGCTATACCGATTCCTAAATCCCTCCCACACTCCCGTGACAAAGCGCGCAGGCTTAAACAGGCGCTCGCGCGCGCGAAATCGGCCGTGTAAGCGGCGTCTGCATTTCGCGAACATACAGCTCGCTCGCGCGGCCAGTGCATCATAGCGCGCCATCTGCTCGATAATGACTCCCATTACGGCTCGCTCGGCCAGGACTTTCCGTGAATTATCGGCGCATTTTCTCTCGCGCACTACTGCAGCGTGTAACCCTTTCCCTACCCCTGGGCCGGGCTGGATACGGCGAGGGTATGTATATGGAAAGTGCATGCGTCCCTAGTTTGGTGAACGATTGCTATGCGAAGAGTGTGTAGTGATGGGAGGTGTGGTGTGGGGTTGGGTAGTTGGCGATTGGTGTGGGGGGATTGGTTTGGTTTTTTTGATTTGTTTAAGGTGGATGGTTGGATTGGGTTTGGTGAGAGGATGTCGAAGAGAGTTGAAGAAAAATTGTTAAGAGATAGTATGGAGTTTTTTAATTCTTTCATTTATTCTAAGTGGTAGGTGATTAAATGTAAAATCAGTTGAGTAATCGAAGTTAATGAAATGCACAGTTACTATGAATTGCTCCCTCAAAACTCGGGTGTCGTTTGAAAATTATTTGGACATAAATTTTTTCGTTGTTTTGATTCTTTGCACTATACTTATACGCAAGACTTTGTTAAATTTTTCATATTTAACAGTTTTTCATAATTAATTACTTAAGAATATTCTTCAAAGCTGCTAGTTTACTTACTCGTTTTGGAGCGCGGCTCCCGAGGTCCATCGACGGTAACCTTAATGGCTCTCGTGTACGTGGCCACTTGCGGCGGCGTCGTCGAAACCGTTATCGTAATGCTAAAACTTTTTCCTGAAACAAACAAAAGCAATCGTTCTGATCAGTCATTGCCTTATACACACAATAAAACATATTTTCCAATCACACAAAAACACTTGACTACATTCAAACGAACAAAATTATTCAAATTCACTATCCCAAACGAAACCCATCCATCCCACAACGACGTAATTAAAATTCATTCGCTCCCGCGCCGGCACGCCAGAGCAAAGGCGGCGCTGCGGAAAACTACAATGCGCACTCGGCAAAACAAAAACAGACGAATAAAAAGAAAACAAAAAAAAAAAATGCGTTAGTGGGTGGGGGAGTAAAGTCATAGAAATAGGGTGGAGCGAGAGCGCGCGGGGCGCGCGTATATCACGCGGGACGAAGGCTCTTTCTCTTGGTCCTGCGAGAGGCTCGCGTGCGCTAAGGTGTCCGGGTATATTAATTCCCTCTCCATAAACGTCCGCTGGGGAGATTGACTACGCGGCTCTTAAACGGCCCTGAGTCGCGCTAATATGCATTCGGTAATATTCGCTTCGCTTCGGGGAGCTCGTCTGTTCTTTTGTACGGTGTGCTGTCCGTTGAGCGGCGAGTGTCTTTTAGGCTGGGTTCACAACGAGTGATAAGCGACGGTTTGAGGGATTTTAGGTTTGTTGGGGGATTGGTGGAAGAGTTGAGGTCATGTTTGGCGAATGAATGTGTGGATATTTGCAGATTATGTTTAATTTAATGATTTGATCAGAAGATGTTAATTTAAATTGTACTAAATGTGGTTCTTAGTGTGTACAATTATGTTAACTCTAATGTTTGTTAAGAATTTTAACTAGATCAGCAATAGTTTGCTTTTAATACAAGTATAGAAAATGTTGCTTCCTGTTCATATGCGTCAATTAAATATAATGCCTACTTTAATAGTACAACGCGTGATTTATTAGATAATCAAGTTTAGAAGCAAGAGTATTTAAGTTATCTAAAGTTAAAGTTATCTAATCTCAAAATTTACAACATTATTGTAAATCAAAGTTTATTCATTTTTTCCAAAATAGTATGAACAAGAATTTATAACAATTTGATAAATTAGTGTAATATTTTGACCATAAGCAGTACCATTCAATAAAATATTTGGTATTAAATTTATGCAATAAAATAACGTAATTCTTAAGTCAAATTGAAGAAAATACACAAGTAACCATCTTCAAATTTAACTCTAATGCACTATCCAACTTCAGAAAATCATTCCCTATCGTATCCGAAACATCCGGATGACAAATAAAAGACAATGCAAAAAACATAAACCCAAAAGTCCTATACCCAAAAAACCCACCTACCAAATCATCACACCCATCAAACACCCAAACTCCTCAAATCCATCAAACACTCGTCCCGGCAATGGCATTGTTACCTTTCACCCCACCTCTACACTTCACCTCGTCCCGAACTAGGAGACATTTATAGGGCCGAGATCTCTCGAGCCGCTAAATTTATTAACTGCCGTAAACGACAGGCGTAGGGGCATTTAGGCGAGACGGTTTTATGGTATTCATTATCTCGCGCTATGGCCCCGACGCCGACTATGTTTCTCCTTCTACCTCGCGCTCGTCTCCTCTTCCTTTTCTCCGGACGATTACCGCTTGGACTTTGATTTTTAAAGGGTGGCGATTGCGATTTTTAGTGTTAACGTTAATGCGATTTTGAAGGCTTTTGTTTGAGTTATATGCGCGTTGCCGTTCACAAAGGAATACATTTCGGGGCCCAACAGTGTTTCAATGACTGGTCTTTTTTATTGTCGGACGATGGTTTTGCTTACGCTGGTGGTAATTTATTGTTCAAAGTGGTACGTATGTAAGGCAAGGGACTTTACGGTATGTTATATTTGAATCTTTATTAATAAAGTTAGGAGAAGTTGATGGAGGTATAAGAAAATAGTAAAGTTTTATAAATATAATGTTTTTATTAGCGCGGAATATTCGACGATCGTCAATACTAAAATATTTTCCCCCATAAAATGATAGTTAAATCTGTTAATCATCACACTTAATTATATCCATATCCTTCTACATTCTCTTCAAATCCCACCCTAAAATTCCACCTCACACCTCGCAACTCCAAAAACACGCACCAACCAGCCCCAAACTAAAAAAAAATCTAGCATCACCAAAACCCTGACACAACCGATGCATCAGTCCCTTGCACCCCGCCAATATGCGCGATCCTATCGCGATCGTCGCGCGAAAGGAGTTTTATAAATGGCTCGGCCCAGGGAAATGCAGTTTGTCCGGATGCAGTAGTAATCGGCGACGATTTGTGATTGTCCGCGTGGGTGCAGGGAAAAGGGAGAATCGAGCGCATCGCGCCGCGTCTATGTCAACATGATAACCGGCATCAAACACTCGCTGGATCCTCTAAACGCGATCTGCGACTGACTATATGGTTCTGTTATGGGATTGTGGAGGTGACGGGTTTGTTTTGTCTTTGGTTGAGATATGGTGTTGGAATTTTTAATGAGCGAGTTTGGGAGGGACGTTTGCAGAAAAGGTTTTGGTGACTGAGATAGATAGATTTTCTTTTTGAAAACTGTATGGGATTTAAGCTGAACGAAATAAAACTTAGAGTAGAAGCAAAAGTAGCATTATTAATTTTGTTAATGGCTTTTCATGTGAGATATTTTTGGTTATTTCAAAAATTTTAAGTTTTCTACCCCTTTACAAAGTACATTTTCGGTCACTTTTTGTAAGCACTTTTGCTGATCCTTCGAAAGATAATTGTCAGTATAACTAGAGATTTATACAGTTACTGACGATGTTGTCCTGGAATTTCATGATACCTATCCAGGTGATAGATAGACAGTCTATCTAATTTCAAATGGCAATTTATGCCTGATTAAAGCAATTTCATTAGGTACATAACTCCAATGGTAGTATGCAATAATGTAACAGTTGCTAATTAGCCTAACTAACTGCAACGATTACATTATCAACACCCCCATCAGCTACAAGTCAAAACACCACAATCTTCAATCCTCCCAATCGACACACCCCAACCCCACATCATTTTTTCAATCACCCAAGAACGATCATGCATCGGACATCAAAAGAAGAAAAATAAAAAAAAAAGCCTGACAGAAATCCAGATCGCGGGGGAGCGACGCAAAACACGCACGTATATATGCACATACAACGCTCCAGCCGCAAGTGCACAGAGCTCATGTCGTCCTTGTCATCATTCTCATTTCAGCGATGACAGTGCAGCACGCGATCGGGACGTACACAGCCAGAGAGAGATGGAGAGAGAGCGCATACAGCGGCGCAGGGAGGGACTCTTTTTTGGTGTATCTTCCGACTGCGCTGCTGATGATTTGCCGTGGTTTGTTTGACGCTTTGTTTTCGGCTTCATTTCCGAGTTTGTCATGCGGCTCGTTTCGCGACGCGCAAGCTAGACTTTAACGCACGTAGTTGGCTGGATGTTTTATTGAATTGCTTGGATTAATGGTTTGATTTTGTGTTCTTTTGATTTAATGGTGTGAAATTGTTTCTTTGGAGTATTGAGAGTGCGGTTGTTTTACTGTATATCTTAGAATTACTTGGTTATTCTTCCTTTCAAGATATAATCGTTGCACTTTAAAAAAATTAATAATTATATCTTCATTACGACTCTTTTTCTCCAATCTTGTTGCTGCTACATATCGCTATTATTATGAAAATGAGCTGTATCTCCTAAGTCACAACTCCCGTAAGCTCATTACCTCATTCCAAACCCCCCCAAAAACAAAACTCTCTCCAAAAAAACAAAAAAATCACCTCAACCCACAGCCTCTGCATACACATACACGCCGATTAACATCCAAAAGCACGCGCGTTTACCCTCGCTCCCCGCTCGAGTTTAATTCGATTGACGTGCCGCTTGCTCCTTTTCCCAACTCGCGCTCGCTTTAAATACCCCCGCGGCGGCGTATACACACACACACAGGCAAGCGCTGCGTGCATCATAATGGGCGCGCGTTCGCAGGGCAGATAGAGAGAGAGGAGAGAAAGCGCAAAACCAAAATCCCTGCAGCCGCGACTCTTGTGTGTCCATCTCTGGGCTCGCCGGCGCTGCCACGGGAGAGCTTTGAGCGCTAAACGGCTTAGCACGCGCGCGGCCGCGCTCAGTTAAGCGCCTCGGAATCTCATTTCCGAAAATCCCTCTGGAAAATCCGCGCATGGGAAAGCGAGTGGGAGAGCTTCAAGGCTACTTTGATGGCGGGGTGGCTGGGGGGATGGTTCTTCGGTTGACCTTTGGCTTTGTTGGGGTGGAGTGGGTTGGGGAATGGGTGTGTTTGGGTGTTTTTCGATGGGTTGGGATTGTGATTATTCGTTATTATATTGTTAATGGTTGAAAAAAGAATTGGTGCTAATATGATTTCTTTTTAAAATTTAAAATATCTACTATTTTGTTGAATAATTTTGTTTTTTCTGTTAGAAAATAAGATAATATAATTCTTATTCTCAGAACGAGGACTTCTTCTTGTTAGTATAACATAAATTTAATTTACGCTGTAACTTGAAAAGCTTATATAATCACTTTGATAAAAATAATGTTCAATTTTCAGTTTTTCAAAAAAATAAGTTACAGGGGCAAGCGAGAAGAAATTTATATCATTTGGTAAAATATTAATTTCTAACAAAGTTACATGCAAATAAAAATGGTATTTGACAATTTTCTCGTTAGTTTGAATCATTATAGAAATATAGCGCATACGCAAAGAACGTTTTTATCATAACTTATAACAACCAACTTATAACAACCATTCATCGTCTGGCATATCCCGCAGTAACCAGCCTTACGAATTCAATACATACTTTCTTAATTGGACAACACACCTCACGGCCATTACAAGAATCACCCCTTCTCGCATAAAAATTTCAAGACACGCAGTCGCCCACTATCCACCATTAACCCAGCAACAAATTACATTCACGAATATCAGCCAGCCAACTATCCAAGCTCCCACCTCAAGAAAAAAAAGCAAGACCCTCTCCCACTCACTCCCACCAACTCAGCCACACCAGCAGCACCCAGAGGCACGCACAGGAAGAATAGAAGGGTGGCAGCCATCCCCGTGTTCCTGCATATACATATACCTAACTGGCGCAGTCGTCGGGGGTGGCTCACGTACAGGCTGCCTGTGTAAGAGTATCACCAATGGGGAGGAGGGCTAATAATGCCTGCTAGCTCGCGCCGTACACACATACACACGCACACGCTGAGAGAGAGAGGCAAGCCGCCGGCGGAGCTGCGGTTAATACTCGATGATGGGAACGGTCATCTGCAGAGACAGGACACGAGCCGGACAAAATCGGGGCCACGGCTGTCGCTCGGAGCCCGGCCTGTGTACGAGCTTTGCGAAGCTCGTATAGGGAGCGGAGAGAGCTGCATCAACGATGCACCGCCGTTGTCGTCGCCCCGTGGAGGCTGGATACGAGGCGATCATCGCTGACGAGCTGATGCGCGCAAGGAAGAGGCTAAAGTGGCAAGGAGGATGTGGCTAAGGGAGGTGCGGGTTGGATTAGTGGGAGTGAGTGGTGAGCTGGGTTGGTGGGTGTTTTTGTGTTTGATGTTCGGGGATGATGTGGGTTGCGATAGGAGTTTTTGTTTTTTTGAATGAATAATTGAAATTAATGGATTGGTATAAGTCATTAGAACGCGCTGCTAGTTTTCTTTTAAAAAAATTGATATTGGTGTAATAATTAATCGGTTAATTATTTGCAAATTACAAATAAAAATACTAAATATAAAAGTTCACAAAAACATTTTTTTTAAAATAATGCAATGAGTAAAATGAAGAAGATCCAGGATATATGTATAGCCTCGATACAATGAATCAAGTACTGAATTAATGAAACCGACGCTAAAGCGTAAAGCAGATTATTCTCACGCTAGAGGAATGGAGTACGAAAAAAAATTAGAGGGGGAATATCCAGAAAAGACAAAAACGAGATGATCCTCTGTATGCAGAATAGAAAAGGGTTCAAGTGCCAATATCAATTCCGTATAGTATCCTGAAATAAAATTGACGTGAATAAAGGGTGATTTAAAGTACTATAATGAAGTACTTGATATAATAGGTTAATAACTTATAGTAATTTTACAAATAGCTATTCCTCTAAGTTTTTAAAATTAATTAAAAATTCTATCTTGTTAAATGCAGGATTTAGGATAAAAATGATTAAATTAAGCTTATTTTCCAATAAAAATATTATTTTAAAATATTCTTTTTGACTCAGCATTCTTTGCATTATGAAACGTATTGCATAATCCGATCCTCATTAGGTATGAATATGTCTGACCTTGGCCTTTTATTGTCGTATATTATTAAAATTTCTTCTTTTCATTTCTTTCTTTACATGTAGTTACGCATATATTCATTGCGCACGGAATGTATAGCAGAAACTGTATTGCGTGTTGTGTATCTTTCACATTGATCACGGATATCCGGTAATTTAATTGCGTGGAAAAGGTCTTGCATACTCACATATTTGTATGACTGGTAAAATTTTGTAATTTTAAATATAAACGTTTATGAAGGTATTACGTGATAATAATTTTCACTTTATACTCTGCATCCTCGATAGTATTTGTAGTATAGTCTAATCTTTAATGTAGTTGTAAATTTTGAAAAGTTTTATTATGCTTATAATATTGTTACGTTTCGAACTACTTTTTTAGATTATATTTAAATTTATTCAGAATTTTACAAGTTTAGATTAATTTTCTGCAAACTATTCCGGACTAGATTTTGTTATTTTGAAATGTCTCGATATATAATTGTACATAAATATTAGGAATACAATCTGACATACTTTACTTGTATCTAAGAATTTCAAAGATCGACCTACTGAGTATTTAATAAGTATTAAGTACTTCTAATAAATATTCTAAATACTCTTAGAAAGTATCTGCGTTATTTGTGTAATAGTACAAATTCTTTTATCAAGTATTAGATGCTTGTAAAAAAGTTGTTATGTATAATTCGTAGTCTTCAGCACAATTATCACAGCACGAGCAAAATTTGTGGACAGATGCTATATCTTATGACTCAATCTTCATTATAATTAATCGATTAAGGTACGATTAAACGTAATAAAAAAATTTGATTTATTATCAAGACCAAGGAAACCTACCTAACAGTACCAAAACAATCCAAACTCAACCTAACAAATAAACCGTAAAACTAAAACGAATTAAAAGCCAAAAATAAAAAAACAAGCCCACACAAAGTAAACTCTTTTCGGCAGGATATTTTGCAGCAGCCGACCCATAATCCACAGAGCGCTCTGCAGGGGGGCACTCCCCCCTTTTTCATCACGATTCGCGAGCGCGCGCGCGCTTGGCTATTGTCAGAGAAATCGCAAAAGCAATCAAATTAATAAACGGCTGCTCGCGGACGAACTATCCTCTCTTCTCTGATCGCTGACGGCACACGGCTGAACACGGATATATATATATATATACAGACGGGGCATGGAGAGGGAGGCATCGCGGTCGTATTACGTCCGCGCCACGGGCGATTCGGTCAATCGGCGAAATTGGGAATTACGGATTATTTGGCGCATCGGCGCGCTCGCTGTAGCCGCGCTGCTGTTTTGCGGGGAAAAATTGACATGAATCGCGTGAAACCGATGCAGATGCTCCTGGAAGCCGTAAGTTACGGAAGAGATATTGCCACTGCAATGATTGTCCCACCCGCGCGCGCGTTGCGGTGGAATGGTTTAGAAATGGATACCTGTTAACGTTTTTTGCTTGGTCGATTAACGAGTGTTTGGTGAAATTGGTGATGTTGGGAATGATGGGGTGTTGTGGGGTGGTTTTTGGGAGAAGCTTTGAATTCGATTTTCCGTGTTTTAGACAAACTCAAATTTGGTGTTATTTTTATGATGATAATTAGCAAAGGATGACTGCAAATAATTGCTCTATAACAAATAAAAAATTAGAAACGAAAATAAATATAAAATATGTCAAGGTGTTTTTTGAAAAGCACTTTGTTTGATTATAGATATTTCATATTTTTTTCTTAAGCTTGGCGCTTCATAAAAATTAGGTCTAAAGTTTATTAGCTTTTTGAGTAAATTAGTCTTACATATTTCATATAAAATTAAAAAACGATTAAAAAATGTTTCTTTAGATAATATAAGTACTTTAGGAGTACACGATGAACATGCCATAAAAAATGATTCGCTACTTGAATGTAAATTATACTTAAGTAAATCTAAATTTTTTATCAGATAGCTGAATCGCAAAAAGTATTACCTGAATACTATTTTTTAATTACATTTTCTCTTGACTCTTAGTGTTGAAAAAAAATCAAATTTAATAATATAACAAGCCTTGTTCTTACGACAAAATTTAATTTAAAACTATTTAAATAATAATTTGCAATTCTCACCTACATCACTTTCCATTCAAGCCCCAAAAGGGCCTATCAATCCACCCATCGTCATTCCCATTCCAAAAAAACACGAGATAGAACTAACGAAAGCGAAAGCAGCTCTCGCATCGAGCACCGCTCGAAAATCCATCGAGAGCTGCGAAAATTTCGAATATTCACACGGCCCATCGGGCCATCGAAATAAGGGTGGCACACAGCGGCTAGGGTGGACAAAACGGCTCGGAAGTGTATGTACATACATCGGACTCTCCTCGCTCGTTTTGCATCTCGAAAAGGGCCCGTAATGCAGCGCGAAATGACGGAACCGCCTGAAAGATAGATGATGCCATTCGCAACGAGCCACCGCCGCTGCCTGCCCGTCAATCCATAACCCATCGCTTCTGTCTCTCTCTCTCTCTCTCTGTCCTCTTTCCCTCTTGTTTTACCCTGTCTATCTGTTTTGCGCGCGGCGCTTTGCGTCCGCTTGCGCTGGGCGATGATGCGAAGGGCTAGTGCTGCAGCAGCGGCGACGAGCGACGCTAAACAACTGTCATCCCGTTCAAATTGGATTTCCATGACGGTCCATTATTTTCCGCGCCTTTCGCCCCCCTGGAGTTCGTTCAGGTACGGACTGATTTTTTCGCTTGGCTTTTTCTTT
The DNA here is from genome assembly GCA_900480035.1 of Eupelmus urozonus. Taxonomy (NCBI): domain Eukaryota; kingdom Metazoa; phylum Arthropoda; class Insecta; order Hymenoptera; family Eupelmidae; genus Eupelmus; species Eupelmus urozonus. The sequence continues at coordinate 21,725 of UELX01001399.1, read as the reverse complement.
CGTGCGGCGGGTGTTTGAATTTTATTTTGAGTTGATGGGTTGGCTTTTTTAAAAGGTTGTTTTAGATGGCGTAGGCTGGATAGTTGGAATAGGTTTCTTATAGCTGTTTTATTAATAGGATTAATTAGTGACAAATCTTTTTTGTTTCAGATATAAGGACATCGATTAGTAAAACCGCTTTATGGAATGAAAAAGTTATGTGTTTTCAAAATTTACATAAACATTCTCTCGCACAGTCTTGAATTTATTTTCAAAACTTTCCTAATAAATTTCATCAATACACCTATTCTTTCAATCATCTCCTACAACTACCCAATCCGTCAAAGCCAAACTCAGGGCGCTCCACCCCCGCGAAAACGAAAGCGCTCGGAATTAAAAATTAAAAATCCAGCCGGCAAATTGAAAGCCCGCTCACGGAAAATCGCGAACTCTCCAGCAGAGCAGTCCCTTCAACTCCCTCTCTCACTGCCGGACGCTCCGCGATGATTTCTGATTAACGGCCAGTTGTTTCGGACAACGGGCGCGTGGCGGACGTCGAGTAATGACTCTAGGGCGACGCGCGCAGCCTCGCGTATATATATACTGTATGGGTATATATATGTGTATATAGACACAACCGCCGCGGTGGTCGGCATCGCTTCTCTCTGAGCGCAGGCTCGCGCGATGCCAAAACCATGAGCGAATGATCCGACGGGGGGAGAGGGAAAGTGAATGACGGAGGATGGGCCGCTGCGTTTGTTATACTTTGAAGCGCGTTTTGTCGGTGGCTAATGAAAGGGATGATGCGCTTTTTGGGAGAGGACGCGATGGAAGCGAGCTTGAGGGGGATGGCTTGGTTTGTGATTTTTGGGTTTACGGAGTGGGTGACGATGGTTTATTGACGGTTTGATTTTTTGGCGGGGTGGCGAGAGGTTTTATTGGTTGGGTGGAAGTGTGTGATTAGGTTTGGGAGGTGATGAAGAAATATTACAGCATTTATGCGTGGTTTATGGATTACAAATTTTTATTATTTAAGTTTTAATTAATTAGCGTTATTGTTGAAGTTAGGATTGAAAGCCTATATATGTACAGTTAAAATCTAAATAATATATTTTATTTGATGTGCAAAAATATCAGCCTTTGATTAGGATTTGTTTTGAAATATTTTTACATCTTTTTATCCATCACAGAGTCTTTATAGCCTACACGTTTAGGTTGTCCCTCCAGTTCCATCTTGATAAGAATTTTAGTTCTGAAGCGAGCTTATTAAGATTGTAAGAGCTTGCGTCACTAGAATTTTTGTAATCTAATTATTTCTTTATTTCATTGTTTAATATAAAGTTTATTTTTTATTTTCACCAAATAAAGCGTTTTTTTTTCAAAAATTATCTCAAATCAAATATTTCTTATAAGAGCTTTTAATAAGTATCTCCTTGAACCAACTAAATTTTTATCATCTTCCAAAGCAACATTCGCTCCAACACGACACATCAAAATCATCAAACGCATCCCTCGCACCGCCTCTAAACCCCCCCAAACAACAAAAAAAAAAGTTACGAAAGAGCGAGCGAGCGCACGAGCCGCGGCGAAGGTAAAGAATCATGCAAAATTGCATTTCAATCAATTCCAAAAGGAAATACCGCAGCGGGCGCGAATGAAAGCGAAAGGGACTTCCGATAAAAAGGCAATGCCCCCGCCGCGGGCGGCAAAATGATCTCCACGCTCAACCCTATAGCAGAGGGAGAGAGAAAGAGAGAGAGAGGCAGAATATATCGCTTGATGTTTCGGTAGATTCGGTCGAGAGGTAAAATCTCTCGGCTAGACAATCGCGGCGGTGTATATACGCCTGCGGCCGCAACGGTAGCCTATCAGCCCTCTAAAATCACGGTTATTGTAATCATCGTCATCGTCATCAAGCGACTGACTTCCCCCCATCCTCCTACGTCTTTCTCCTCGTCCTCCCCCGCTATGCTGGGCGCGCGCGCGCTCGTCGCTTCTATATCTACCTTTCGCTCGTCACTTGCACGCCTGTCGCTGGCATATGAACAAACCTGTATTACCCGTGTTTACCCCCCCTCTCTCTCTCTCTCTCTCGTGGGTGGATGTATATACGGAGGAGTGCTGGCTTAGTAATTACTTGGAAACGGTGCAGTTATTATTGGATGAGTGGGAGCGACGATTAAATGTGAGTTGGATGTGGACATGTTGATGCTTGTAATTTTGAGAGATTGTTATTTAAAAAATAGAAAATTTGATACGGGGTTAATTGTGGATAAATTTTTTTCGAGTTTTGAATTAAGTTTCGTCGTTGGTGAATGATAAGGTAGGTTGTATCTAATATAGTCATGTACCTAATATGGGCAATTATTTATATGGCGAGATTTCGGCTCTGAGAGTATAACAAGGGTAGGTAAAAATTTAGTCGTTTTGACATCAATCTTAAAATTTTCAATAGTCGACAGACATTTTCTTAAACATTTTTTTATCAATTTCTTATGCGGCTATGTTTTTCCTAGTGGAAACTGATTAATGTTAACGAAAAAGAATAATTATTTTTTGCTATTTTTCTAAGTGCATTAAAATTAAGCAGGTATTACGTGACTGTAAGTAAGATTAGCCGAATTTGAAGTACATTTTAACTAATTACAAACAAAAACGTCTTAATCATTTATTAAGGTGACTATAGATTTGAATTTTTGTTGTACAACAAAAAATATTAAATCGGAGTATCTTTACAATGTAAAATAATTTGTGATAACTGATCTAAAAATATTATTGATTTGTTTTCTATGCAAAAACTACATATAATTATCGTCATAAGTATTGTTAGAATGATAACAATAGATTATAAAAGAAAGTTATCGTTAAATGGATAATTTGTATTTTGTCGCATAAGTGTAATTTTTAAAAATTTGGATACCGAATTCTGTATTTTTCTTCTAGGATTTTTTGAGTAAGCTGTTATACTGTCATTAAATCGGACATAAAAAATATTGTCACTTTTACGGAATTCGATCTAATAAAGGGGTAAGTACCGTATTTGCAATTTGCTTGATTAGCCTTATTCTACCGCACTCTTTTATGTAAAAGCGACTGATTTATTCTACATTAAAATTTGATATTGTGGAGGGAAACTGCTACGGTTAGCTAGTTACTTATTAACAGTGAAAATAACTATAAAAATGACAATCATTTTTGTGTAATTCTTTTAAATTCAAAAAATTTTGATTTTATTGAAAATACATATTTCGTACTTACTAATTAATAGTAAGTTAAAAATTAATAGTAAATATTTTTTTAAATAATTATAATAAAATTATATCAATAATACAATATTGTAATGTAATATGTAATAATGATATATTATTATAAGACAATATCGTAACTTATTTAACATCTTATTATACGCTATCTATCAGAATAAAGCTAAAACTATCCATGATCTTTATTCTCGAACCAAAAAAAAGGAAGCATAACCATAGTTTTTAAAGAATAATTAAATAAAAACAACAAATTTAAACAATTAGAACAGACTCTCACAACAGCACGCCATTACCCAACTGTACCCAAACCCTTAATCAAAAGTATATATCCAGCTTACCCCTTCCGCTCCTGCCGACGAACCTGAGGTCGTTGAATTTCGCCACCTGATTCTTCATAAGAGCCGTTGAATTCCTGAGCTCGGCGCAGCAGTTCTCGTCGTTGCCCGCCCTGACGGTGACGAGGGTGCCGTCGCCGATCTCGCCCAGGGCTACCACCTTGAACGCCACCGGCAGGGTCTTGTTCGAGCGCCAGTGCGTCGGAAGCTGACTGCAGAGGAAGTATGGAGAACCTGAAGGTAGATGAATTTAATTTTAGTTTTTTTTTTTTAGTTTGGGGAAGAATTGAGAGTTGTATGAGTGGGTTGTTGAGTAGATGGTTATTTCTTTTTAAAGTGATTGCGATGATGGCTTTTTATTTTTATTTTTAATAATTAGGTAGAGTTATATGGATTAATATTTAAAGTATTGTAAAGTACGCCCATAATTGCAATAGTTGTACAATATTATAATTTGTAACAAAAAATAGATAAAAATTCCTTTGTCAGTTAAGAAAAAACATAGGCCTATTAAAATAACGCGCCGAACCAAGCGGTTTCCAAAAACCTTCCAACAACCTCAAATGACTTCGGCCTTCGCAAATCTGTCACCAATGCAGCCACTCCGCCGATGCAATTTACGACCGAAAAACCATCACCTACACGCGAAAAAAGGTACAAAAGCACAAAAATTCCAACCGAAATAGACGACAACCCGAAACACACACATACAATCCAAATTCGTCGAAGTCACCGTCTAGCAAATCCCTCCTCCCGACTAGCGTCGCGCGCAGGTGGCCTACCAGTTTCTCGGGATGCTCTTTCTCTCTTTCTCCGCGGCGAACGGAACTCGGCATAAGTCATTACGAGAGTTCGCCGACGCTGGAGGAGGGGGGGGCGACTCTCATTATATCCGGCGACGCGTGCGCGGCTACTTATTATTAAGCGCGCGCGCTCGGCTAATTGGCAGGGTCAAAGTGTGGGAGGGACCCGCGAAGGACCCGTAGGACGGAGATGCTGGGCGCGACGATGCGGCTCTAAGAGAGAGTGGATGGTGGGATGGTTGGGCTGGTGAAGTTTTTATGTGGATGTTTGGCGAGGTGAGTTTTGCAGTTTTGCAAAGGTGGATTTTGATATGAAATAGAGTGTTGGGATAAGGGTTATGCTTATTTTAAAATCGTTTGAATTATTATTGAGTAATTCTGTGGTTATCCTAAATAATTGCCGAAGTCCATTTTTTCGAATTGAGTTTATACTGATTTTGGTAGGTCCCTATTTTGTATAGTTTCAATTGTTTTTATTAATCCACTCAACTTATTTTTTCCATAAAATCACAAAAAATAGTTTAATAAAGTTTCTTTGTTTCAAATACTGTTTTGTTGTAATTATTCACATAAAATAAATAATGGAAGGAGGAAAAAAGAATAACCTTTACTAGTTTATAGTGAAAAAGAGTACATCTCAAAGCTTAATGAGTTAGATAAATGTTTGATTTCAACTCGTTTGCTCCGATCTCGAGCGCATGCATAATGATTAAGGCGTCAATTTCTTGGAAATACGAAAAATAGACTGACGCAGTTACTTTTGGAAGCCACAAAATTGATAATTAAAATAGCGGAAATGCTTAAAAAAGTGAGAAGGCACATTTTACAGTAAGGAAGTAGGGGTTGAATCTTATTAAAAATATGAACTTATTTGGTCTATTATTACAAGTACAAGAATAATTAGAAAAAAATCTATTTCCCTTGCACTTACACCGCAAAAATGATTGGGCTGATGAGATCGGAGCTGCTAAATTTGTTGATTTATCGCTACTTTATTTAAAAGCCATTCGTATAAGGAATTAATTAAAAAGCCGATATTATCGACGCATGTTACATGCGCTGCAATTATTGGTATTTTCCTTATTCAATGAGTTGAATAGTGTTTTACTTTTTAGCCGAAGTGTGTTTTAATACTACTTAATAGCGTAAGATGAATAACGTGTCTTTACTGAAATTGTTCCTTTAAGACGTGCAATTACAATATACCGTTTTCAATTTGCTTTTCTTATGTCATAATCAAGACGTCAAAGTAATGTTCTCGAATGGTTAATGTCAACGATGTAAGAAAAAAGAATTTAATCAAGTGGTAATAGTTATATTTATTTTAAAATTAACTTAATTAAAATAATCAAATAAAGTACATCATGAATTATTTAATTTATAACTTTAAATAAAATAATTTTGTGATTTAATTTTATTATGATAGTTTTATGCTGTATGTTTTATAAGTATTGGTGACCTTTATAATAAGATATAGATTTATGTATATTGAAATACTGCATAATTATTATATGAAATTTGATGAATTTTATTAAGCTGATGTTTAATTGAATTTTCTAAGATTAAGATCGGTAGCCGTCGGCATTTGATGATTATAGAGGTTAGAATCAGTCCCCTATAGAGTAATTGAGTCGCTTAATGATTTATACGTGATATTTTTTTTGCTTTTTGCTTCTTGTAAGACTTTTTTATTTGAAAATATGTAGACAACGTCTTGATCGCCGCGAACTATCCAAATTTATTTTTCTCTGCCTAAATCTTTTTTATATTTTGGATTTGTTTTACTTACAATTGACGCAACAACCAAAATCTTTTAAATGATTTAATTATTTTTAAACAATATTGACTATTAATTTTGTTAGTGCAATTACAATACATGAAAAGTTCATTGTTTAATATATTTATATAATTGGCTTGGTACCATTCATTCAGCATTTCCTTAATTATTAATATTTTTTATTTATTTAGTATTTGTTTATACTATATCTATAATGTAGTAGGTCGTAGTAACTTTTTATGCATATTTACACAATAGTATGGAAAAGCTGAAGATAGACGAAATAGTACTAAATCTTTGTTATACAAGTTTCATGAAAAGTTTAATAAAAGAGAACAAATTCTTGGCTAGCAGATACATATTAGGACTCTATTATTATTGTAATAATATTCTATTAATATTGTGTAACTAATAAGATTATGAAAAATCACTAATTTATTTTAAACCTAATTACTATAACTTATACCTATTTGCTTTTGTACTTTTTATTGTACTTGTAACGAGGACACAACAATATCTTTTGTACATTATTGGTAATTAATAAGATAATAAAATAGTGTACAACAAAGTTCAATTAAAAGAATAATTGGTAGAACCAAAATAAAAGTCCTAAAATCGCTATATACCAAACAATAAGAGTAATACTTTTTTCAACGATAACACGAAAGTATCCCGCCTCTACAATTCTATCATTTAACCAGACGATCCTACCGTAATCTCCAACACAAAATCCCAACGCTCCATCCACAAACCATCAACCTTCAATCACCCTTAAAATCACTCAACCCTCAAACCCCTCCCAACCAAAACACAACTGAAAACACCGACCTGTCCTCACGAGCTCGCCGGGATGCTCGGCCTGCGCCTCGCCGACGAGCCTCTCGGTCCACCAGAGCTCGCCGACGGCCGCTGCCTCGCTGCTCATCTCACCGGCAGCGGCGGCCCCCGTCGCCGGGCCCGGCTCCGCCGCCTCCTCCGCCTGCTGCTGTTGCTGTTGCTGATGCTGCTGCTGCTGCTGATGCTGGTACCGTCCCTGCTGCTGCTGCTGGGACTGCAGCTGCACCAGACCCTCGTGATGCTGCTGCTGCTGCTGATGGGGATGCGGCGGCTGTGGCTGCTGGTGGCCGAAGCTCTCCCCGCTGCAGCTCACCGATCCCACCGGGAGATGCATCCCATCGGCCGCCGAGTCCTCCTCCTGCGTTCGGTACGTCGTGGATGACTCTTTTTAGCAGTTGATGAGCTACCGTGAGCCGACACGCGTTTTTCTGCTGTGATGCTGATGCTAGTTAGGTTGTGACTTCGTTTGGGTTAGTTAACTTTGACGGCTGCCGCAGTTGTAGGACTGCTTTGGACTATCTTTTTGAGATGTGCGCGACGTCGGGACAGTCGGCTTTAGGATTTAGTTTCATATCGCACGATTCTGGAAGAGATTGTCTGCGGCAACTAAGGAACTGCTGATCCCCTGGCGAGTTGTGACCACCGAAAACTATCACAAGATCAAGGGATGACGTTTCCGAGCCGGGTACTCGTCACTTAGGTACACTCCTGGTTGGTAAATTTGTGCTTTACCAAGAGAACCGATCCAACACTAAAAAGCAACAGCACGTAGTATCCTCCGATCTATCCACCAATTTCCTTCACTTGTGCTAATTCGGTAAGATCCACTCGATCCAAACCCCCATAAATTCACCTAATCTCTTACAGAGTACTTCTTGAAGCTTGACGTTCGCAGCCACGTCCGGGAACACCAACTTGGTACTAATTATGTACAATCTAACCATCCATCGACTTACTAACACTACGAGGAACTAGCACTCTTCTCCTCCCGTATATACACCAACTCGCATATCAACACTAAAACGATCTCGAGATAGAAAAATCCCGTGGCTGCGTAACCGAGCGACGCACACGGGCACACAGTTCGTCCGCGCGCGCGATTTCTCGCCTCCTCCTCTCTCTCTCTCTCACATGACAGCTGATCGCTGCACTCCGCTCGGGCGCTCCAGCCGATCCTTAACCCATTCTCCAGCGATCGGCTCGATCTCCTAGCCAACACTATCCTCTCTTCGATTCCAAATCCCCGCACTTGTTTCAAATCACACACTGATCAAGACGAGCTCACATCCTCGCCCAACTCGGAAGCACCTTGGATCGGATGGTCCTCGCGGCCCGGTGTCTCGCGGCACAGTGATAACGATCGTCCATCCTCGCAGTCCGGTTTTCCGCGCTGCCGGGATGAATGGAGGAAAACCCGGCGTGTAGTGACGCCAATATAGGAGTGAGTGTGTGTGTAGACGTCTGTCGCGTGGGAGAGAAGGGGACGACGCACGCACGCACGCACGCTCGCACACACATACACACACGCACGCGGACGGCGCGTCAGTCGCGCTCGGCGGCTCGCGACGTAATGCTGGCAGGCTCGAGCTCGCCGCTGCCGCGAGGAGCCGCGCGTTGTTCTTCCCTTCCCTACTCTACTGGCTCCGCTCTCTCGCGTGTGCCGCGTGTGGATCGTAGCGGGGACGGCCTGCGGAGAGCTGCAGCGCGCGCGCAGCTACGCGCTCTCTTTCGTGTTTTGGAGGTTGAGGTGATTTGGTGGATAGGTTTGAGGATTTTGGGTGGTGAGGGAGGTTGGTGAAGTGGGTTTGAGGTGTTGGGTGGTGTAGTTTGGTTTTTTTTTTGATAGGGTGTATGAGTTTTTGTGTTGTTGGATTTGACAAGTTTTTTTTTTTAATTTAAGCGTTAGTGTAGAGTTTTGTTCTGATATGTTTAGTAGATTCAGACGCACTTGATCAGACGACGGTCGATAGAAATTATTATGCAAATTGCGTTTTTGTGCTATAAATAGTGTAGAGTTACTTGACATATGAGAAAAATTGATTGAAAGCAAATGTTTTTTTATATTTTTTTCTTTTTTATTTATAACTCAATTTAAATATTTGTTTTATTTAAAATTTTTTGTATTAATTAATTAAAAATGATATCTCATAATAAATAATGTATTTTGTTTATGAAAAAAATATAAATTATAAGCAAAAATTATAATTAATATAAATTTACTTTATCAATATTAGATTAATTAATATTAAATTAATTCCAAGCAAAAAATTATTAAGTTATAATTGTTTTATTATCAGTATTATTACAATATAATTATTAAAATTATTCATATCCAATGCACTACCGCCTTTTACCTTTTTTATTTTCACATCCATACCCACGAAGACGCACACCGTACATACGCTTGCCATCTTTCGCGTTCATTTATTTTCTTTCTTTCTCCGCTTTTGTCTCTGAAGCTTTGTCTTTTTCCACTTGTGGCGGAGCCTGACGCGCTCTCGGAACTGGCTCTTTTGCGGAGGCACGGATATTCGGATCGTGCCGCAGAATTCAAACGAGCCGTTGACCCTTTCGTCGCTCGATTTTGTGCGCGAAACCCACGAAACGGGTGCAATGTACAGTTTTTGCCTTTTTCGTTGTTGCGGAGTTACGTAAGCGATTGACCGGTTCATTGTGACGTGAATGTTACGTCAGACCTTCAAAGAGGAGAGTATGTCTAGAATAGTTTATTAAATAAAACTGTGTTTATATCACGGATATTTTTTTTAAAGATTTTTTTTTAAATAAATATTTTTGGTTCTATTCTGGGTTTTGAATCGTGCAGTAGAATTCAAATGAATCGATAGCTTTTCACTGCAATGACATTCGTATAATAGATTCTATGCATATATCCAAAAATTGATTGAATTTTCGGTAAACGCAACATACTAATTTAGTCTATTAATTTGAATAATCTCCTTAAAGATTTTTATGATATGGTATAGTTGGATAGTGCATATACGTGTTGTTGTATTGATAGCGTACAATTTAGTTTCTGGATCTACTGTGCATAGTTCATAGTGAAGACAATAACTAATTTTTTTAATGAAATTATAAAAAAAATTTTTATACACTTTATCGTATCTTTTATTCTTGCTTGCATAATGAAATATGTGTTAATATATCGGCGGATCTAAAAAATAATTCCAATCAATCAATTAATTATACTGTATGCATATTCCAGAAATGCAAAAAACACAAAAACTTACATTTTACTTGTATATCTAATCTTTGTCTAACTTTATCCTGAATTCATCATGTCACTCTCAGTTAACATTTGACAAAATCATTAACACTCTTACCGTGTACCGGATGAATAATTTAGAAATTTTAAGAAAGGAAGTAGATGAGTCAGTTGGGGAAAAATCACTTGCGAGATGATTCCCTGAGATTTTAGGAATGCATGGAACTGTTGCTCATAATTCCATGCATATTAAATACCTAGTCATTCTATATCGATAAAAGTATTTTACTTTTACGATGCGTAACTAATTTTAATTATTTCTTATTACAGAAAGTTGTATGTTTTAAACTTTTTGACATTTGTTTGCTGTAATATAATTATAATGGTTTGTCAATATTGAGGTAATATTATCACAGTATTGTTATTGTAATGTAAATATTGTAACAATATTTTTTCAATAATAAAGCAATATTATTGTATAATAGAATTTTGAATCATAAGTACATTGCGACAATATTGTTTTAAAAATCAACTAATCACTTAATTAATCATTCATTAATTGAATTTCCATTTACTAATAAACCAATAAAAATTAATCCGAACATCCATTTTATCCATACAAAATATAGAAAACAAACACATTAGCCTAAAATCACTACCATGAGTCAATGAACAGATACCAATCTCTCTTCCAAAACCTTCCTCCGACAAATTAAATCACGCCAGCAATTAGCTATCAGCTACCCTAGCAGAAAATTTCACACGAGATAAGACTTTCAAATTGCGAGAGCGAGCACGCTGACAGGTTTACAGGCGACGACTTGTTATGTGGGTCAAGGGGCAATTAATTTTAATATCACTATCCATACGCACGTAGATTCACGTTTATCGCATTATCGCGCATGCGTCTTGGATTATTATATTCGCGTAACAACAAAGCGCTCTGCTAGCCTTGTAGGAAATACGTCCGTAGGAATGACAAGCGTATATATACGAGTCCAGGCGTGCAGCTTATCGCAGACTTTCCCACGGCGCGGGGCCAATCTCGCCTCATTTTTTCGGGGGCCTGCCGCGATATCGCGACTCGATAAATTCGCGGCATTCCCGCGCCTGTGTATATTTTTATATTCGCCGTCTGTGCTGGCCCCGCGCCTCTCCTATTGTGCGTGAGTATGGGTGAAAGCGGAAAAAACAGAAATTATGGTAAGTTAGTCTCGGTGAGAGAGAAGAAGGCAAAGACCCCGTGGAAATGTGTTTTTGGCGCGGCTCTAGCGTGTGACTATTTCATTCACTAGTTTGTCTGATTGATATGAGTAATCGGAGTTTGTAGAATTTGTCGATGGGTTTGCTTATAAAAGTGTAATTTTACTTGTTACTATGGGAGTGCTTGATGCGATAATTGAATAGCATGGGACCACGTGAAACAATGTTTAAAACTTTTAAGTTTTTTGTATTTAAAATATAAAGCTTGATTATATTTCAGGAACTATTTAGCAATTGCTAATTTTATAATTTTTATAGATTATTAAATTAATAAATTTTTGCAAAAAATATTACAATAGTTATTCAAGTTTTGATTGGAATACTTTAATAAACAAGCAGATAAATAATACGCTGTAAATTAAAGAATTATGTTAATTGGTTTAATTTAAAATTAGTTTAAATTAAATTTACGTATATGATTGTTCTATCAAGAGCGGAAAGTCTATTTTGAGTAGATAATGTCCGAGATCAGTAAGACATACCGGATACGAATTAATACATGTCAATACATTGTAGTTACATTGTAGTACCAGTTATTTTTAAAAGATAAATATAATGCTTATATGGGACTATCTACTTTACAATTGAGTGTCTAATGTTAAAATTTCTATTTTCACAAACTAAAATTATCTATGATTTTATATATAATTGAAAATATGTTTATATTGTTTAGGCACTAGAACTTTTTAAGTTTGGTATATAAATTGAATTAATCGAAGTTGTTGGCAATTGTTAAAAGTTCTCTTACAAATTATCGACAAGCTTAATAAATTTCAAATATTTTATAGTAATTTTATGCAAAGCTTGAAACGACAGTTTAAAAATTTTAAGTATATGCTTTTTACTAATATATTTTTATATTTTGTTACCTAATGATCTTATAATAAGGATTATATTTAATATATGAGTGTAAAACAATAAGTAAATTGTAAAATTTTTTACATAAATAATTTCAAATAAACAAATCTTTAAATATTGCTAATTGGTCCATACGATTCTTTGATTTGAAAAAATTTTAGTATAATAAAAATATACTAATTTTAGTACATAGTTTGAGCGGTCAATATTTTTATATTTCTTAGAATTTTTCTTTCTTTCCGATTGTAATAGCAATGAGTATGATTAATTATTTATTTTTATATTACAGATTAAAAATAAATAATTTTACCTTCTCAATTTAAAAAACAAAATAATTACTTGCTAAAATAAATTTGATTTCATCAATACTTTAAGTAAAAATTATTAGTACAAATCTATCACAGAATTTACTATAAAAAATAGAATTAATAAAGAAGCAACTAGGAAGACATTGGTAACTTTCTTTATTCTAATCGTCGCCACCCACCTCAAAACCTCAATCCTTCAACTCACACTCAACTCCCATCGAAACATCATAATCAACCAATTGAATCATCAAACCGCGCGTCTCATCCACAGCTATAGCCCAATCAACCCAAGACCCCTCGCAGCCTTCTTCCTCGAAATAATCCCTCTCCTCCCTCTAAAAATCCAACCATCACCCCCATCGTCACCCGCAACAAGGGCACACTTCTCCCTTACTCTCGCGCCTTCCTCGAACCACTCCACCTAACCCTTCTCACACCTATCTCACACCCCCGCACATCTAAGATCGGCGTTCCTCACCCAGCCCAAAGCCACCGCTCGACTCGACTTACTCTCCGCTCGCGCAGCCAAGGGAGAGAGAGAGAGAGCCGAGGCGTAACAAGTGTCCGTGGCCGTGTGTGACGTCAGTCGCGGAGGCGGAGCCAGCCAGAGCGGGGGGTGGGGCGGCGCGTTTCCCTCACCCAGCGGAACCCCCGCCGCGCCAGCTCGCTTCCTTCGCCTTTGCCGGAGGACGACGCGGCGCAGCGCGGAGGAAGGAGTAGACCTACGCGAAGGATAGAGCGCGCGTAGGAGTTGCTCTCTTGGGCGGGTAAGTGCGTACGCAAGCGCGCGCGCGCGCTACTGCAGCGAAGAGGAGAAAAAAAAAACGTCAAGAGCTGGTGGGATAGCGCGCGTTTGTCGGGATTGATAGGACAGGCGAGGCAAGGAGGAGTTTCAGCGAGAATTTTCGATTGGGCGGGTACGCGGAGTTAGGAGGTTTTTCGTTGGGTTTTTGGGATTTGGTGTAAATGGGATTTTTGGAGGGAATTTTGGTGATTGAGGAAGGGATTGATTTGAGAGATGTTGGTTGGTTGAGGGTTGGGAGAGGAGGATTTTTGATATTTTTTTTTAGGGTTGGTTGGTGTGTTGAGAAGTTGTAGGGCTAATGTTGATTGTATGATTTAATTAACGGGGATAATAGAGGATGTAAGATAGCGAGGTTACATTCGGAAATTTTTAAATGATGGTCTGACCACAGCAGGCAGTTTCTACTGTTCATTTATCTATTTCTTTAAGTTAATGTTTATTGTCATAAAATTTATGTTTTACATTTTATTTAAGTAAAAAAGTTTTGAAATTTTTATAATAGTTTTTAATTTTATCGACATTAAATTGGTTAACAGGAAGAACGATAAAAGATGAGCCATCAAATGTTTACCATCTAAAGAGTTATTCTACCAGTTGCCTAGAAATGACAAAATAATTCGGACGAGACGACATATCATTTTTAGCACATTTAATGAAATAATAATTAACACAACCAATAACAACGTTTAACATTACAAAGCAAGTCTCTCAACTACCCAAAAATCCTGAACCATCCTCAAAAATCAACCAAACCAATACCCCTCCCATCACTCCCACAACAAACCCATCCAACCGCTTTACGACTCATCCATCGCCGCTAATGAAACCCCCAAAGCTCACCAACCTTTAACGAGCCGCGCTCGCGAAACCCTCGAAACAAAAACGCAAGTCCCGCTAGCAGCGTCCAAACTACAAAAAAAGAAACCGACGACCAAGAAGAAGAAAGAGCCAAAGGTGCGCATTCGCTGGCCGCGTTCGGTAGCAGTCGGGCTGCGCGCATCCTCGTGCTCCCGCAAAACGCTACCGTTTATTGCGCGCTGTGGTCTACTAAAGCGCCGGCGAATCGAGGAGCTCGCTGCAGATGCGGTTTCGTTGCTCTCTCCTGTATATATACACACACACATACCTACACAGTCTCATACACAGCGATCTTGGAGCGCTCTCGTAATTAACCCGTCGCCGAGAGCTGCACTCCTCCCTCGCTTTTTTTTTCCTTGCCTGTTTCTCTCGATTGAGAATCACGCGTTATTGCTTACCGGCGATGCGTCGCCGCGGCTCGTTAAGATCCTGCGGAGCCGATGATTGGCTCGGTCTGGTCAATCTCTCTCCTTCTCGAGGACGAGTGCGGTTTTTTAATGGTAACATCCACGGGGGATGAGCGCGAGGCAGTTTGAGGTTGTAACTGGTTTAATTTACTAATCGCTGGGAGTTGAGGATTGTTGTGGGAGATTGTGAAGAGCTGCGAATTAATTTAGCGTTGGTTTGAGTGGTTTTTATGGTGTTTTTAGTTGGGAGATGGTTTTGGGATTGTTATGTGCATTTTAGAGTTGTTTATGGTAATTATGTGGATTTAAGAATAAATTTTTTCATTATATTAATAGTTTGTCGTTTAGTCATTGTATATTAACGTCGCGGTAGTATTTATCGAATAACAGAATT
The DNA here is from genome assembly GCA_900480035.1 of Eupelmus urozonus. Classification (NCBI taxonomy): domain Eukaryota; kingdom Metazoa; phylum Arthropoda; class Insecta; order Hymenoptera; family Eupelmidae; genus Eupelmus; species Eupelmus urozonus. The sequence continues at coordinate 6,615 of UELX01001399.1, read as the reverse complement.
CAAAACCATTTCAAAATTACGGAATGCCATCTAAAACTGAAAAATAATAAGCCTCGGAGAGAAATGCTCGTTAAAAATTTAGTCCTCATCTTGCGACCTCGATTTTTCTGCTCGTTAAACGATTTGAGAAAAAAATCGAGGAGCTGCTCTTGAGAAGTGTATAATCATCGCGTTTCTCGAGTGATGAGAGACTCGGCGAGCTACGCGGACGAAGGCAACGATGCGGCTTTCGAACGAGCTCGCACTGACGAATGGCATTCGCCGTTGTTTCATTAAAGTGACAAATGGAAATTTTGCAAAGGAATAGTTACGACGATTCTATGATTATTCGTTCCTCTTGCTTGATGTTTACGTAAATTTAGTTGTATTTTTAAGTGCTCTTTTATTATAGAGTATTTTTTTTATTTTCGAATGTAATTTAAAATACTGATTTTTAAGAGAAAATTGAGATTTGACGTTTGATAAGACGCTTAGTTATTGTTGATTGAATACTTTTTAATTTTATTACTTTTATTAAATTAAATTATCAAAAAATGAATAATTCTCTTCGCTTTTACCGTAAACTGCAGGGTAAATCAAGCATCGTAGAGCAAGTAGAGTAGCACGTAGTTATACATTATATTGATATACTATAAATTAAATTTTAATGAACAAGAATTTGTTCTTAAAATGAAAAATTTTAATAAATGTTTATACGATTTTCTCAAAAAATAAGGAAATTTCCTACTTCGACCACTTCCCTTACTTTATAGATAAAATAGCACTCTTCTGTATCAAAAACTTGATCAGGCGGCTGCTTCGCGGTTATGGTTCGAAGATAAGGTTGACGATGCGAGTTTAAACCTGTCAAAATATCTACAAAAATAAATACGAACTAAAAAAGGATAAAAAACTGTCAACGCCCTATGAAAAAGAAATCATTGTTAGGTCGTATTGGTACGTAGCTTTCTCATAATTAATTTTATTGTTTCCCTCATAGAAACTGATCACTCGATGGCCAGAGTTCATTAACGTTGAAAAATTCTGGTCAATGTCTAATTTGGTGATCAATACGGTTATAAAATTGTAAAAAATAATATTTTTTTTGAAAACTTACAATTTATAATTAATTATAAATTGAAATTTGATTTGCACTTTACATAAATTATTATTATTGTAAATTATTATTTTGTTACTTACTGAATCCGTTCTCTACAATTACTTTCAAAATTAGTAAAAGTTGTAACTTTTTTCACAGTACTTATTTTCTATTAAAGTAATATAACCACTCTGCTGAAGGGTTTCACGATTATGTTGAATACGATGAGATATATGACTATTTAAGTGTAAAAGAGAGGAGAGCGAGAGAGAGCTACATTCGCCATATTCTCGACCTATTTTTACCATATTCTGGATCGATTATGCTAAACAATCTTGGTATATTGTATTAAAAATTCTGTTCACTAACTAGTTAGTGAAGCGGCCAGAAGATATGGTTAATTTTCTACAAGAGTTTTAAGTGTACAGTAGTATGTAGCTTAAATATAAAATATGTTTAGGCATTTTATATTCTACTTGATTTAATACGCACAAAAGTACAAGTTAATTGGCATTTTATATGCACTTTGTAAATTTTGCGATTTACATCAGCTAACAAACTATCTTGTGTGATACATGTACGAAAATTAATTCTTGAGTTAGACATTTATCACAGTTTCATATAGGTCAGACTATAAACTTGTCCTAAAGCGAGAATCAACAACTTCCCACTATTAAAATATTATTTTAAATGCTTAAAAACTTTATTACTTCATTCATTCACCATAAAAAAGAACATATCATAGAAATAAAAAAATCCGTCTAAATACATACAAATTTTCAAAAAAATTTTAAGATCAAAATTTTACTATTACAAAGCTTCCTTCTTGAAGTAATTATTCAATTTTAAAATAATTCCAAAAACAGGAACTCTGATAAAATGATTATAAAAATCAATAAACTTAAAAAAATTTTAAAATCCTTAGATAGTCACAAAGCAAACTAAAAATCCTCAAATTCCACTAAAATCTTTAAAGTTCTAGAGCAACACTCTCCACAAACGTCTCCTTTCTTTCTCGTTCACCTAGCCTCCTCCCGTCTCAAACGCATACAGGGGAACCGCGTTAATCAGCGTTCCGCCGCGCGCAAATCCTGCACTAATAAGCCATAAATAAAGGCCGGAAGTAGGACCTTACCCGGAATAACACGTGGACCGGCTAGCTGGACGGCCGGCGCCCTGACCCTTGCAATTAATACATATACCCTTCCTAAATCAGGACTAGAGAGAATCTCCGGCGCGATTAGATGACCTTTCCTTCCTTCGCCCAACGGCTTAAGTCCAAATCCGCGCGCTACACGTGCTACAGCGCGAGTTTTATTCACTTTTGAACAGCTGTATGGGTGTTTCGATAAGGGAGTGGGGTTTGAAGGGAATTATGAATAATTTAAATGTGTTTTGGAAACGTGTGTGTTCGGGTGAGCTTTTTTTAGGCTGAAGTTTTATTTTACGTTGACGGGCAAACTTTATTGTAGATGTAGTAGTGTAAGTTTAAATCGCTAGTATTATTATGCTGTGAAATTTAAAAGCCATTAAAAATAGCACCTGAACTTGTGGATATTATATATGCATAGTTATAAGTTATTAAAGTTTCATCGATGAACAAACTGTACATTTTATGAAAACTCAATGCATGATTTTATAAAAGTGAAAACGATAAATATTGTATCAAAAGTTTTTATTTTTAATGTCAGTGGTACGGGGAAAATTTTTTACTGCAAAATTCAATACATAGAAAGTAAATACAATAGTAGTGGTGATTAAAAACTTATGATTATTAAAGGAATAAAATAGTGTTTTTCCAATTAATACTATTAAATTTTTAATGGCTATTTTTAATATTTTAAGCATAAAGTTTTTAATTTTTAAATGTTAAAGAAATGTTAAAAGTTTTTGAGTGTAATAACATGAAAAAACTAGATGCATATTTATAAAATTTTAACTCTTACTATCCAATCTTCATAGAAAGACAAAATTAAATTTCACAGTTGTAATCGTGAAAGTAAATACGTTTATTATAAAAAATTTATTACTTATATCTCTTTCTTAATAAGTAGAAAATCATTTACAAGAAATTTAATATACTTAATCGAACTTTTATCGAGTTCCAGAGAAAAAACTTTAATAACAATTACTGAGTATTGTAGGTAGCTTGCAAATGAGACGAAATCAGCCCCACGAACGGCCGCTTTTTTCCGTTGCTTCCAATTCGAATCCGGCTGCCGGCGCGTGCAGCTAATAGAATCTTTTTGTGGTTTCAGGTCGCAAACACGCGATAACAGGCGAGGAGAGAAACTTCCAGAATGAAGCTAAGAAACGTGTCGACAACACCAATTGTTCATCGTTTTTTAGATGAGGGCGCGCTTTCGTACATGTTTGTTTAGTTTCTCAAAATTGCATTGTTATGCTTTTTTGTTTTATGATGAGATTATACAGTGGACTAGAGCAGAACCTGTGGGAAGTTTTTACATTTGGAATGAATATAAAATTTTTTAGTGAAATCAGCTCTTTGTTTTAGTATCATAATTATTTAAAATATGTCTTATCAATTTTTCTAGATAAATATTGCTAACTCTTATTAATCCTGATTTAGAGATGTAATTTCTTAACTCTTTTTATTATAATAATATTTGTTGGAAAATAGCAATTCAATATAAAATTACATATCTCATTTACGCTTGTTATTTTTTTCTTTTGTCTAATTACACTGTAGTAAGTTTATTCCATAAATTCATTTTTCACTATCTTAATTCGATTGTTTGCTTCAGATTCTTATAGTGTACCATCAAAATTAAAACATAAAACATCACATTTTGTTCTAAAAAGAACGAGAGCCATAGTTACCACACGTTTATTAAACTAAACAAACTCCGGAATAAAACAGCATTTAAAAATTTTCATTACAAGGTAAACTACCGAATCAAGAGCCATGAAATTTTTTTAAACCGATTTGCATTCCCTTGTAGCTCGTCCCCCGCATCGCCGGCCGAAAACGGAGGGTCGCGGCTCGCACATACGCATATTTCCTCCCCTAAATAGAGCGAAGCCCAAACTACAGCCCCGAACGAGGAGCACGCGTATATGTAGTCCGTTAATAAGCTTAATAAACCGTCGCTGCTGACCCTTTGGCCGCGCGCGGCTCTGGTCCACACATTGTATTATACGTCTCTGTGCTCTTTGCGCGGGAGAATCGAGAGAATCCTGACGACGGCTCTTCATTTTCCTCGTTACCTGGACAAAGCGCGCATACTGAGGTGTCGATAAAATCCTCTTTGCTGAGAGGCTGCTGATGTGGATGCGAGCCGTTTAAGCTGCGCATCAAGAGCGTACTAATGGACTTTGCGTAATTTACTTGCTCGTGGGACTTGGCTGTTATGATGATGTTATATTGGTAAGCTGGGTTTAGTAAGCTTCGTTGCTTTGAGTGGGTTTTGTATTGTGATTATAATATTTTTGTTGCTGAGGTCTGTTTTTCTTTAAAAACGTTTGAATAACTTATGTCTGGCAATGGTAAAATAGAAAAATGTAAATGCATATACGCGTACATATACGCCGAGAAAAACATAAATGAAAATCAAAATTTTATCTGGAGGGTTAGTAAGTATTGATATCGTGCATAATAAGAATTATTATTACTAACAAGAATACATATATCACACCCACATTTACAAAAAGTTTATAAATTTTGTAATGATTTCTAGCAGTATTTAGTAGACTATTTTGTTTGTGCAGTGTTCATTTGGTTTCAAATGATGATGAGGATCTATTATTGAAGGTTGAATAATGCAAGGTAAATGAATCTATCGATCTCCTTCGAATTAAAACTTTATTACTATTACTCGATGTTTCAAGGCATTTATTAGGCCTCCTTTTCAAGACTTAAAAAGTAAAATAGTTAAGAAAACATGGATAATAAGCAGAAATTCATGGGCTAATCACATTGTGCTAATTGTTAGCTAATTAATGATTATTATTATGCGTATTTGCATTTACATTCATAGATTGTGACTCCACTGGTGGATGTCGAAATATGTCGAAATAGGCCAAATAAATGGCCAAAAAAGATTGCTTTTTTTTAATTGAAACATATTGTTTTTTCCAATAATTTTCTAAAATTAAAGAGTCTTACATCAAAGTTAAAAACTAACTTTTATTTATTTTGTGATTCATATTCAATCTAGTAATATGTTCTATTCGCATGATACAGACTTAATCAAAAAACAAATATTTACAATTTAAAGATTTCATAAATTATTATTTTTAAATTACCATTAACAAAAATTAGCAGTCATTTGTTTTAAGTTTTTGAGTGTCTTTCAGTTGCACTATTTGCTAATTAAGAAATAGTTTAAAAATAGAGATAATGATTTGAATTTTTGAGACATTTTTATGTTCTATTTTTCATCTAGAAAATAATTTCGATTTTACCACCAGCTGTTTCTAGAGTTTCTTCCTATGTCTCTCAAATGCCATCTAAAATTATAACTCGTAGTTGCTTCCGAGACATTATCGCACCTCTTCATTAACGTTACACTGTTAAAACTTCGTACGAAAATAAATATTTAAATTCAATAGTACACTGAGAAAAATGTTTAATACTTAATTGCGAATTCAATAATTTATTTTGAATCAATGAATACATAATTTAATGAATTAAATTTTTATTGTGAGAACAAAATGTTTTTTCTCAGTGCATATAAAATATGGTTTGCGTAAACATTTTTCGTTAAATAAATATTTTAGGAACCTATGTGAAATTTGTGTTTGACAAGTTTTTTTGTATCAAATACAGACATACATAAATATACAAGCACTTCATTAAATTATAAAGAAGGGCTTTGTATATGTTTTTGCCTTTTCATTAATACTATAATTTTTTTTTTATTTCACTTTTATTTTTTTATTCTATTACCTTTTCGTTCAAATCTAATTAATATTTAACTAATACTAATGCATACTAGCACGTTGTAAATGACCAAACAAGAGTATCTTGCGTTTGCTCTATCGACGCAGTCTGACCACATTGTTACATTGTCGATTTTGTTGCTACTAGGCGTCGTTAACATCGAATTACAAACTTCGCGTGACTTTACACTTTTTTATCATCTCTCTTGCCTGCTATTTATTGCAGAACAAGAAAGATGTTTTCTTTTTTTTTTTCTAAATTCTTGTTATATCTACGAAAAATTTTGTACTGAATAGCGAGACACATAGAAATCTGTACAAATTATTATACGGAAACCCAAAAATTAGGTTGTAAATATTAATTAAACCAATTGAAAACAATTTTTTGTAAACAGTATATGTTGTTCTAGAAACTGAAGCCTCCCGTTTAAGAGACAAGTTTTACTTACTTTGTTGAAAAAAAGTTATAAACAGAAAAATATCATTATCAAAATCTGAAGTTATTGACACTGCCAACTTTATAAAGTGAATAATTTTTTAACGCTTCGCGCGCCAACACCCCATTCTTGAATCTTGGAAAACAAATAAATCGAGAGAAAACTTCATAAATCAAGCAAAAATATAACAAAATATCA
>UELX01001398.1:0-44816 GCA_900480035.1 Eupelmus urozonus | reverse complement strand
CAAACCAATTGTAACCATACACAATAAGATTACATCAGTCTTAGTTTCAATTCCTTTTATTCTTCCTGAGTAGTCATTCTCAGAAAATCCATTATACCATTTATATCCCATTACCCCGAAGGTCAGACTTGCAAAAAAATTAGTACAATGATACATGAATGCACCCATTATGTGTGCAAGTGTGTGGGTAGTGGTTTCTGGAAAGTTTTGCTATTTTTGTTACAGGGCGAATCTTTAATAATGATAAGCTTGTAAAGATACGGATCTTGTGTTTGATGTAATGGAATCGCTGGATAATGGAAAAGGATTTTTTTAAAGGTGGGCGTGGGAACACTTTCTTTGACTTGTAATAATTGATTTGAAGATAAAGTGCAGGGCTAAGATAGTAGATGTTATAAAAAGTGAATTTCAAAAGGATGCGTAATTACACGGTGTTAAGTCAACTTGATGCTTTTTCTTTAAAATTATTTTGTACATTTATTCATTGCTTTATCGTATAAATACTTGTATACGTCTTTTCACATTGATTAATAATTTTCTTAAATTTGGTGCACGTAATATCTTTAGGAACAATCTGTATATTCGATCGATATGATGTAATTACTTTATTAAAACGATATATAATAATTATTGAGTTACTATTATTAAATAAGTTAACTAACTATAATAAGATGAGACTTTATATTATATCTTCGAATGTAAAGGCTAAAAAATTTTATACATTATAAAAGAAAATTTCAAAAAAATACTATTTTTAATATTAAAAAATTTATCATACAAAATGAAATATTGATTAACACACTTAGAAACACAGTTCACGTTTCCCCTTCAATAAAGTAAAGTACCGTGCTCCGGATAAGACGCGCACATAAATACCTTATCAAAAGCTAGCACAAGCCTGCCGCTCTCGAAAGTTGTCCCATCAATTTTTGAAAGGAGGTCAAATCACACCAGCCGACGCTTCATACATAGACCCACACCCGCGCGCAAGTGTAATTTCGCGCGCCTCCCGAAGTGAGCCGCGTTTCTCTATATATACATATTCCCTCTCTCTCTCCCGCGTCTCGCTCGAAATAACGCGAAATTTCCTGCCGCCTGCGAGGGTGAATTTAAATTTCGAAATTGTCCCAATCTAGCTGCGGAACGGGCGCGAGAAAGAGACGCGCGCGACGCAGACAAAGATGGCAATTTTCTCGAAACGAGAAATCCATCTTACATCGGGCACAGCAGCGTGAAAGGAACGAGATGGGGCTATGCAGGAGGGAAAAAAAAGGAAGAAGAGGCGTAAGGAAATGGCCTGTCGATTTGATTCCGCGCGATGGGGCAGAGTTGAATTCTACGAGGGAGGAAAACTTTTTTTGGAGAGTTACTTGGGAGAGATTTTTTCTGGGAGTTTTTTAATTAATCAGGCGGAGGTAAATTAGTTCTGTTGAGAGAGTTGTTGATCTAAAAAAGTATTGTTGGAGTGGATGAATTTTTTTAAATTATAAACTATAAGTAAAATATAAATTAAAAGAGATTAACAAAAAATTGAATGAAAAATTTATTTAGAAAAATATTAAGTTCAGAAGTATTAATAATTAAATAAAGGATAAAAGTAATTAGTTAAATTTATAGCAGCTATAAAAGTAATGCTCAAATTTAATCCACTTGGATGAAAAAGTAACGGCTACGGCAATCATGACTCGGTGAAAAATGCTCCAATATCCAACTTGGCGTCAATTTTCCTGCAAACAATAGTTAATGAATTTCGACACGGGTCGATGTACAGGCTCGTGACACCAAGCGGCATTTGTTCCCAAAAACTCATTACTCCATCGCTAATTAATCTCCTTAAAACGTCATCCGCACCATTAACGTCTCGTTTCGTTACACTTCTAACTTTACCGAAATCCGTCTGATAAGAAAGAAATTATAAGGAGGTATATAATACCGTAACAAGAATGAAGTATTGCGGAGGCGTTCGGCAAAGATGGGAAGAAAGCAAAGCAGTACATAACAAGGATAATAAATGAGGAAAAAAATCTAGGGTTAAAAAAGAAGTACAGGATTGCGGCTGAGCTGGGTATAGGAAATCTAGAGCAATACTATACACTTGGAGCTTCCCACTGTTATAAGGCTATAATTGATTGTTATGTTTTGAAATTATTTTTGTGATAATAAAACTGAATAAAACAGAATAAAACTGAAAATTTATTTTTAATTTTAAAATTATATTTCATGATAAGTAATATTTATAAAATACATGAATATTTATAAAATAATATTTAAAATTCATTTTTAATTTTATGTGCTCTGCTCAACGTCATAATAAACGTCTAATAGAAACCAAAAAAGTAAAAGTAACTTGATTTATCATTTCCTGGAAACTAATCAAATCACATTATTACATCAAAAACCTTGCAGTACGCATAACGCAGCCACTTTAACCTTGTGCCAACTATTCCCCTGAACGTACATGTTGGAAAGCTCCCAGTAGCTAGCAACAGGGAGGAAGCCCGCTCCACTCTCATGTAAAAAAAAAAAAGAAGACAGATAGAGCGGGAGCTAGTAGTAGTTCGAGCTCGCCTCGTGAATAACGGAATTATGATACTCCCTGGCGTGACACCGCAAACTTTTGTGCTCGTCTGTGTAGGGCAGCCGCCGCGAAGGAAGTAATAAGGACGAGACGCGAGTAGCTGTATATAGAATAGAGGAAAGAGGAGTTGCTTCAAGGAAAAAGGAGAGCGAGAGTATATATGGGAATGCGGTGAGCGCGAGCCAGAGACAATGACGAGAGCGCCCGCAGCAGGAACAATGAGACATAGTCGCTGGCTTCTTCGCGTTTATGCAATAAATTGCGTGATTCCATTCTTTCTGAGATTTTTTTTGGGGGAGAAAGAGGTTTGGTAATCAGGAGGCTATGTTTGTGGGAAAATTGTTATGAGGCCGAAATTATTGGGCGTGGGCTTTGGGTTTATGGAAATTAGGGCGTTTTTGATGAGTTATCCTTAGTTTTTATATAGAGATAATTGTAATTTGAAATTATGTGGTGTAAATTTGGAACTTTTTGAAAGATTTTAATTTTGTAATTTTACATTTTCTTCCTAGATTAGAATCTACTGCTTGAAAAAGACATTACTCTCGCGACTTTATCTTACTGAAATAATTTTAATTAAAAATTAATTTCACTGGCAAAGCAAACACGAAAAAACTTTTTCCTGTTTATTTAAAGTTAGTACATTAATTTTCAGCAAAAAATTACTTCAGCGCAACGAAACTCTTCCAAATGATAATTCAAAGTGCACAGCCATACTCCCATGGTCAGCAGTTATGCACTTTGAATTTTTGCATAAATCCAAGCGCAGCAGAAACTCCCGGATCTGACGAATGCTTTTACGCCACTTTGACGTTTTATCAAGGACGCCCGTGCGTTTCACTTAGAAAGTTACTTTCTGGCATAGAAATATACCGGGCGAATTTTAAAGGGTAAATTTATGCCCGAGCTAAGAGTGAATAATATTCTTTTGTGTTTCGCCCGCTGTGTAACTACATACAATAAAAATTGTAAATCACTGCATTACTCATCCAAACTGCTTGCATGCTTCATAATCTCGCGTCCATATTTCTTTCCCACGCTAAACTTGACAAATTCCTGAAAAAAGAAAACACTTTGCCTGCTCCGCGCTATTCATATTGCGCCCCGATAAGAAATATGATTGTTCTCCTCTACGATCCTCGGATATTAGCGTACTATACTCGCAGCTTACAAACTAGAATACATTAATCCGATTCCACGCTTACACTTTTACCGCTCTATTTAAACAAGAAGTTAGCCGAAGTAATCAGAGGATAGTTAGCATTTAGTTGGAGGAAATTATTTAATCGGAAGTTACATGGATGAAACTTGGAGCGCGCACTTGTTTGGCTGTTGTAATCAAGCGGCATTCGCGAACAAAGCCTCGCAAGATTAATACCCCGCGCTCGCAGCCGCACGAGACGAAAATTAGTTAGACTACGTCAAATCCGTAATTACTTAGGCTAGTCGCAAGCGCTCCACGAGATCATTACCTCGACCGCGAGATTAGAAAATTAGCTAAACCATGTCAAAGTTTCCAAGTGCATTCGCTGCAAGCATTATCAAACGCAAGCGCCACATACGGGCCACACGCGCACTCGGCTCCGTAACAAGGATTATACGAGGCCGGCGTGCGTGCAGCCAAGCATTGTCGTCCCCAGCTATTGCCTCGCCCCGTTATTTATAACAGCGAGGAGGCTTATTTCGCTCTCCCGCGAGTGAGCTTGTCTCCTATATAGCTACTTCCAGAGGCTCGTCCCGTCGTAATGACGGCGCGTTAGCGCCGAGAGAGAGCCGAGATGGATCGGCGGGGCCGAGGCGGCGATCGCTCTTTGCTCGTTTTGTTCTCTCTCTCTTAGGACGAGGAAGAGCGAGCGAGATGATTTCGGACGGGAATTTATGGGCGGCGAGCTGGGCGCAAATGTGGAGCACATTTTCGCGGGAAATAAAGCGGGAGTACGCGACGCTGTGGGGTGGAGATGGAAATGTATGCGGAAATAGGGTTAGAGCTTGCGCTTGCTGAATTTGAGCTGCGGTTGTTTTGTTATGGGACTGATTGATCTGTAGAGCTTTGGTTTTGAGAATAAATATTTAGGCGGGTTTGTTGATGTTTAGCGAGGGTGTTTGTAAAGTTCGGGTTCTTTTAAAGTGATTGGTTATCATTTTTTTATTAGTAATTTAGTTTGATGTCCTATCAATTTTTACAATACCCCTAATTAATTAAAGCTCTTTAATTCGATAATAAAACGTTAACAAGCCAGGGCTGTTATTAGCAGTAAAGCAATATTTTCCCACGCATCATAAACCTACTTCAGTGCACTTTCGCACGCACTTCCTCAATGCATCGAGCTGCACAAACCATGGCGAAAACCCGACGCAAACGCGAAAATACCTTAAACGCAAGCTACAATGTTGCTTTAAAACGTCAGCTCGTCTTTATTTATAACCTTCCAGGCCAGGCAAACTCCACGCATCAGTCTGTGTACATTATGCAGTACACACTTTGTCGGACCCGCGGTTTGAAGTTTCGCGAGAGATCCACGGGGCCGAGCCGAGCCGGGGGATTATTCTTACTTATGTAAATTTAACTGCGTCTCACCTCGTTTCGCTTTTAATGAGAAAAGGTCGTTCGAAAGCTCGAGAGCCGAGGGATGTAGAAAGTCTCGCGGTTGATTTTGGCCGCGTGTTTTCCATTAATTACGAGTTCATGCCGGCTGGACGAGTTAACCCAGAAAAGAAGCTGTCTTGTCGCGACGTGCTTTGGACATCGACCCGGAAATAACTGAGAGCCGGGCGCGTAACTTTCGAGTGATGTCAGCTAGCTCGGCGAGGGATTTCAATGTGAATATATATTAAGTGTTATTTATCGTGGAGGGCCGAATGCAATGTTTTTTTCTCGGTTCAGAAATTATAAAGTGTCATTTTTAGTCTTCTGTTTTTGTACGTGCAGCGCGACTCTGGATTGACCAACCAACCTTGATTTAGAATTTTCATTTTAAATATTTCAACACTTGTTTCTACGAGTTTTTAGTGGAATTAAATTTTGAATTTTTTATCCTATGCGACAAGCAAAAGTTTTGGAACGAAATTTCTAACGAGACTATATTCATTTTAATCCTACTAATGACGTTTTTAAGTGCAAGTAAATTTGCATAAATTATCCATGCTCGGCTAAAGTTTCTTGGACGTCAATCTACAGAACAGTGATTAAAAGTACTCTTAAAAAAAAATATGAAAATCTGTAATTATATTTCTTAAGTAATTTAATTATAACTTTTACTTTCAAACAAACCCAATATTTATTGCTTTTCAGTTTGCAAGCAAAATCCGTTGACAAGTTATACATATCTCAAATTTTAATTAAAACGACTCGCTGAAACATGCGCTGAAACACTCGGCACCTAATCCTCAAAGTTGACCCGAATTTTCCCTTGTAATTTAAAAGCGCTCAGCTCCCCAAGAAAATTTCTGGCACACAATTTACCACGCCGCCAGCTTTCCCGCTCCAAAAGAAAAACGCTCATACCTGAAACATGCCAATTTTCATCCGTACCATTTTCCGTAATCTCGAAAACGTTCCTCGCCCGCAGCCGCAGAATCGGAACTACATATAGCGTCCTATCTCGCCTCTTTTCCTCTCTCTCGTCCCCGGCGTTACAACCTGGGAATTTCGAAGGTTCCAGCTTTTTCCGCTCCTTTTTCTCACGTGCTGGAGGCAGACCGCGAGTTAGCAAGAGAAAGAGAGCCGAACTCGCTGGCGTAGGTAGTCGGGAAATTCGAGCATGCCCGGCGCTAAACTCACAAAGCCAACAGCTCTCCCACTCTCTTTTTGGCTTCGTCTCGCAAAATTATTCGAGATGTACGCGCGCGCGCCTAATCAGCAGAAGCTCGTTTTCTGTTTGTGTGCGCGGCCGTTTCAGCGCTTGTACCAGCTACGTGTTCCGTAATTGTCTCTTTCCCGGTATCTTTATGTTGCTTTTCCACGTGTGCGGCGTGGCTATATACGTAACGGCTCGCTGCAGTATTTCAGCTGATGCCTTTACTTTTAACCGACTTGACTGACTTGACTCGTTTACGGTTTATTCAAAGTGTGCAGTCTGTCTTTGTGCGGATGGCTTTACATTAACCTGCGATGCTTTTACATTTTATTAAAATTTTTATTTTAATTCCTGTGCATTTAATAATAAATTATAAAATATTTATACAAACTTACATACGTAAAATAAATCATCTAAAATCAATTACGCAAATAAATCATTTCCTTATATGCGGCCATAAAAATTCAACAGCATTACAACCAGCCATAAAAAATAACCGCGCACCACATATGCACACAAAAGTGACACTCGCAACCTCAAACAGATTGGCATCGATCCCCCGAACGTCAGCCGGCCACTCGTAATTTTCTTCTCCTCGATACGCTCGAGTGTCCAGTAATAGAAAGAAAATAGATTACGCCCGCGCGTATGGACGTCGTTCTCACGGCTCGCCGTCTGTTTGCGCAAGCCGCGCATATATACCCAGCGCGTCGAAGAAGAAGCGTGGGCGACAGTAGATATCCACGCGGCCGGCTCGCTAATAATTAATCGTAATGGACGTTGCGCTTTAACTGTCGATGATGAAGCGCGAGGACGAGCTTAATGCTACGTGACTCGATATTCCTGCTTGTAATTAGTTTGAACGGTCAGCGAGAGGTATATACGGGCTTTTTTTTGCCGCTGCTAGGTAAATGTTGATCTTGGTGTTTTAAAATCGATCTTTTACGGGTGGAATTGGATGGTTGGGTGGGAAAAAGTGAGCGTTGGGAATGGAGTTTTGTAACGGGCAATTCGAAATTGGAGAAACAATGCTAAGGTAAAATATTCGCATACAAATTGCGAGGTTTATGAATGGAAAGGTCTAAGTGGGCATCTTCGTTTATTGGTTTCTTTCCCAACGTTATTTAGATATTTATGTATTCAGATATTGAAATTTATAATGATGAGTTTCGTATTATTCTAGTTAACTGGGGCACGTTAAATCTTCAACCTACTCGGCTACGATGAGATGTGATTTATTGAAGAGCCTTCGAAGAGCTAGAGTCAAGCACTTTTGCAAATTACAGAAATACGTTTAATATAGAATTTAATCGCGATTTTGGTATTTATTGAAAAGGCGTTGAAATTACATTGATTGACATGATCTAATGAAACGCTGTAAAAATAATTTAACAATAATTTTTAAATATATAATTGTTGAAATATAGTGATAAAATCTACTATAAATAAGCTTAAATGTTTATTTATAGTAGAAAAGTGTGGAGGAATTAAGCAAGATGAGAGAAAAGTAATCTGTACTAACAAAGTTTTTAGAAATTATTTTACTTTCCTCCGTGTAAAAGAGCTTTTCCTTTTAAACTGTTCTTAGCTTTCAAAGTAGAATTGTTGAGGAGAATCTTAGTTATTTATACTGAAACACAAATATTGAGTTTCCGAACAGAAAATTAAATAAGCCACAATAAGGGCCTAAGTTGCTTAATTATGAGCATAATATTTAAGGCTGTTAGGTAGTTTCTAACAAAATTTGAACAAGTAGACCTACTAATATACTTTCAATTTAGGTTCAATAAAAGTCTCTTAAAATAGTGAATCATTTAAGTAGATTAGTTAGTATTATAATTTTCTATCTTGCGCATGTCTGTTACACGTCACGCAACTGAAACAAGTACGAAAACTCTTGCATTATTTCACCAAGCTTCAGAATCCCTCGCATATGATTACCCCCTTAAACCCCAAATTCCCCAACGACCTTACATAAATCACAACTCATAAAATCCCTGCCAGGCGAAAAATCGTACCAGTATTCTTTCTCAGCTGTTTATTTCGCAACAGCGCTCATAATCCGAAACGGCTAGCGTCGCGCAAAAGCAATTTCTCTCGCCCCAGCTCTAATTAAAAAACGCGCTCCGCTCCTCCGGAGGCTCTCGAGGTGGCCCACGCCCGAGATTTTCAAGGAATCCGTGGAATTCTTCCAGGAGAGTCCTTTCCGACTCTCTGCAGAGGATTATTGGGATTTCGCCCAAGCCCATTCAGGCATCTTCTCTTCTTCCGATACGGGCTTCTCCGCTGATTGGTGCAGCATCCGCCCGATCTTCTACCCTCTGTGTGTCTATTTTGCACGGAAGATGCTGGTCTCTGAGCGATGCAGCTCGAGAAGCCGCTGGTTTCTTTGCTTTTCGGTAAATTCGCCAGTGCTGAAGGAGCTCGATTCTAACAACGAGGTTTTGTCTGTATATCTGTACCTGGTAGGTGGAGGTTGGAACTTTTTGGGGATGCTAGTTTAATTTAAGAGGGAGGAGGGTTGATGTTCGGGAAGGAACAGAGTTTGTTTTCTTAAATTATGTATTATCTTACGTTCCATGCACTGGGATCAATTCTATTATTAGTTCCTTCGTTTACGTAAATTTTTCATGAATTATAATTATGAAAAATTTTTGTTGTCAGCAAATTTATAATAAACAAAATACAAAGAATGCATAGTAAAATCTATTTTCTTTAAATGTTTATTTCAATTATGTATACGAAAACCTTAAAAAAAAACGTATATCTGAACGAACTCATCCATTCAATTAACTTCCCCATCAAGAATTAAATGTCGAGGGAGCGCAGTGTATCCCCGTTCGGAAGCGATTTTAAAGCTCAGCAGACCTTGAGCTAACGAATTTAAGACACAGTCCAGCCCAGCCTCCATCCTCCCGCTCTCTTACAAATAAACTTATGTCTTAATTGTGCGCCCTTCCCCGAGCCGTCCTAGGCTCTCGCAATGAACGTCTTATATACCAAGACGAATCGACCACCGTCTGCCCTCTCTCTCTCTCTCTCTCTCTTTCTTCGCCATTAGATTATACACGCCTTACCCCAAGAGCGGCTAATGGCCAAGGGAGCCGCTCTGTACTCTTGGCTCGCGCGATATTCCGCAGCGCTCTAGACTCGGCGCGTTTATAAATCAAGCCGAGAATAATGGACTGAAGATTTTAAACGCCCGGGTTTTAATATTCAGTCGGAAAATCGTTTAATGTTTCTTGATTTATGAAGGAATTATGCTAAGTTATTCGCTCTTCGCTAAGAGAGAGATGTTCATTTTTGCGGAGTTTTGAGTACGGGCTTTCTGGGTCACGGTTTCGAAGTACAAGTGAAAGTTACTTATTCTTTAAGATTTATTCAACTAAAAAAATTTAAAAGAATAATATAAAAGTTTTTTTGTCTGACTAGAAACGTAATTTTCTACTTGACACCTCGTACATATTTTATCCACAAGATGAAACTTAAACAATTATGCAATATCTCTAAAAACCTTTCATCAAATAAACGCGCAGTCAAGAAATAATTAACCCCGAGTTGTTCATTCCAACGATACATTCTTCTTAACTAAAGTCACGTCAAGCACTACATTCACTCGCGAGTTTAACCCACCCGCAGAGCGCTGAATTTCGTTGACTACATACAGCCATTAGCTCGCTAATGAGGAGCCAAGCTGCAAACGCTTCGCACATATATACGCGCGCGTGCATAAGATCATTTCTCCCTCAACTTGCGATCATTGGAGACCGACATCCCGACGGGGCCGCTTTCGTCTCGACGTATAATGCTATAGATGTGGCCCTCTTTCCCCGCGAGGCAAGGAGAGAGAGAGAGAGACGGAGAGATTTCGCCCCGCACTTGGCAATTCAATTAAGGGTGGAGGCGCCGAGCTGGAAGGAAGGCAGAAGTGGGGGGAAATGTTGCTGCGGGAGCGGATGATGAGACTAGTGGAGTACCGGGAACTAACGGCCATCTTGTAGCTTGCGCCAGAGGCTAAGTTATCGCTGCCCGTCGTATTCGCCCTTACGGGCATCGAGCTGGGGTAGTTGGGCTCGTTTTCGCTATTATATTTAGTTCCGATAAGAGCTTTTTGTTGAATTTTAGAGGAGGCACATTTTAAAGCGCTTAGCGGTAGGTTTGTTGGCGGAGATTTTTCTTTCGGAAATGTTGAATCAAAAGATAATGTGTGTACTGGTAAGAGAAAACGATAAAAATAAAAATTATGCCAGCTCTAGTAAGACGTTGCTAATTTTAATTATGAAGATTTTAATAAAAAAAATACTCTGTAAATTTTAAATAATGGGAATTTGCACTTTTTCTCTTTGGAAAATTCACGATAAAGTTAAAGTAGTGAATTTTTACTATTTGTTAGTGCAGACTGCTCCACTAAAGAGAAAAAGTACAAATTCTCACTATTTAAAATTTAGAGTGTAAACTGACATACTTTTTTTCAATCCACTTCATTAAAAACATTTTCGTTAATTATACCCGCTATTAAAACTCAAAGAAAACTCCCTCATGACTTTTAACGCACCGGCGAAAGCCCCGAGAGAAGATTGATAAATTGCAAGTTCAGCCCGCGAAGGCAATCAAAAAGTAAAGCCCGGAAAATATGCAAATCGATCTTCTCTCAGGACCCACAGCCATCCGTCCTCTCCTACAAACTCCAACTAAAGGCCATTTCTCTTGCTCTCCTGTTGCAGCCCTGAAGAGCCCGCGGCCGAAGAGGAGCGGCAAGGAGACTGACGTGTCTGGCCTCGATGATGACGACGCAGTCCCAGCAGCACAACACCCCACCCTGGCCTTGATGCGCCGCATCCTTGCAGATGCACAGGTAATGAATCTTTTTGACTTTTCAAAGCGAACTCTCGCCTTGCCGTGCGGACGGAGGAAAGAGAGGAGCTTTTAGGGCTTCCCCGAGCACTTGACAGTTCCCTTTCTGTGAAGTCTGTATACCCCCCTTTTGTCGTGTTCTTTGCTTTTTTGCGGTCTTGTAAGCACTTGTCTTCATCGTTATGCTTTCGCGCTCGACTTGAGCGCGGAGAGTCGCCCCTCCGTTTTACAAAGTATACGTTTATAACAAAGTGCTAGGGTTGAAATTTTAGGGAGGGATGCGAGAGGGTTGGCCCATAGGCCTTTTTCAATTATAATGATGCTCTAGTAGAGTTGCAACTTGTGTTATAGCTAAACTTAACAATTTATTGTTGAATTTTTGTTATTCGATTTAATATTTAATGTTTAAAGTCACAGAATTAAGCATTTTATGAAATAAAAGCTTTTGAGTCTTACTTCAATTCAGCTACAAAATCTACTAGGACAGGAGGTCAACCCTTAATCCCAGCCATATCCCGGTCAAACACCTCGGTCGATCCATACGTAGTTTTCCCCGATACATTTCCATCCTCCTGACAAAAGAGTAACCCAAAACTCCCAGCCATTCATCTCTTACTCTCCAGCGGGCCTCGTTAAATAAATATTAATCTTTAGCTTACCGCTAACAAAAGGCTTTTGCTCTCTTTTCAAAAAAGCCTAATTGATAGCCCAGCGAAAATCCGTCGAAAAAAAGCGCAGCGCTCAGCTCTCCATCGCGAGGGTCGCGACCTTATTCAAAGACGCCTCTCCGCATCGATCTCCCGCAGCGGAGCAGGGCCGTGTGTATTCATACGTATAAGTCGTATATGTGTGTGGGTGCGCAGTGAGCCGTAGAGGGTAAGGCTCGGACGGCGGCGGCGCGCGTATAAATGATTCGCGAGTCAGACGTCAGCTTGTTAATGTTGAATATCGATCGGGGTTGGAGAGGGCAGGGTTTCAGGAAATTATTAATCAATTATTGCCGATTGGCACGTATTGGCTGCGCAAGAGCGGACCGACGACCAAGTTCTGCTGTGTATAATGCGGGTTTGATTGTGCGCTGCGTGGGTGAGGGTGAGGCTGTGGGTTGCAGTGCGCCGGTTTGCAATTTTTAGAGGGTTATTTTCGGGATGGCGGCGGTGGATTCGATACTTTGTTACGGTGGGTGGATATAGGAGGCTTTGTTTAGTTGAGCGAAATATTTATTGTATTTGTGATTTCCTGTTTCTCAAGTGATTAAAATATTACAATTTTTGTTCGGATTCAGTAATGTAGTTGTATCCTGATTGAATGAGCTTTAGAACAGCAAAAAGTTTTAATAATTAATAAATTCATAAAATGTTGGATCGATACATAACCAGTAATTATTCTTTATAAATAACTTCGTGTATCTGCATCTTCTGTTAGATGCCTTCAAATTTGACTGTATTTAAGGATTTTATACATGTATTTATTTGATCCTCCGAAATTACATAATGACGTCCAAAGTCCTTATTTTTATATTTCTGTCGAGTAAAGTTATATTTATATCAATATCTTTTGTTCATTGATGAAACTTTTGACTCTTTACTAATTATGATGTTTCCTACTCCCCACAATTGTTCTCGGTATTTTATTTATAGTTTTTGGAAAATGTGGTACGTTTTTGATCGCGAAATTGTTTCTTAAAATTATGACCTCACAAAATTGAATTCGCCACGTAACATATGTGTTCTGTATATTTATTAAAATAGTGTTTCTGCAGATTGTTATATTCGACTCGTTGACTTTGGTTGAGGTAAGACGAAAATGTACTGAAACTCAGTGACTTCTGATAACATCACTGAATGTTATAACTCGGATTATATTATGTCGGCTCACGAACGTATTGACAAATTCAATATCAGGAAAAGGGAGAAAATCAGAAAAGTATATATATACGAATAACTGAACTGACAGAGAATGAAATTAAGTAACTTATTGCTATAGAACATCCTGTACCTGAGAGATGAGATTATAAAAAAACAGTTTAGAAAAATTCAGAATGGTTCAAACAAAATTGAACATAAAAAAAAGCTTGGAATAAAAAAATAAAGTAGAAAATCTGAGAAGGGTTTAAATAAAATCGTAGATAAGAAAAAAATTTTCAAATAATAAAGGAATATAATTTTAAAAATTGATTATTAAAAAGCAAAAGATTTGGATTTAATATGATTTTACACCTTAACCATCGTAACATTAGAAACATACATATGATGTACACAACAACAAGTATTCAAAGGTTTCATGGATAGGATTCTATTACCAAATTTCTGTATTGGATCAATTTTCCTAGTTACGAAATTCAGTTATAACCGTTTTTTTTACAATATAAGCATAATCGAATCTACAATAATGAATTTAGCTTGAAATTATCTAACTTTTTACACGAAACATTTTGGCATAACTACAGTCGTTCTTTAGACATGACCCTAAAATTAGTTCATTTGTTAATCTCGTAATACATAAAATAAACGAAAATAACGAGAAATCACTCTTGAGCAATGTACGTTCTTTTTTTTTTATTAAATGAAATGTTTTTAATTTGCTTTAATAATGGTTTAATTAAATAACATTAATTACGTTTCAGGAAGTTAAATTCTAATGAATTGTCAGCAGTTTTTTCCTTAATTAAAATCCTAGTCCCCAACACATAAAAAAATTAACCCCACCTTCAGTCAGCAAAATCCAAAAAAGCGAATTCTGAATTCTTACCGCACGATTAAGCTCGTTAAAGTTCGCGAGCCACATAAATCCCCTTTTCACGAGCAGAGACCTTTACACAGACATCCTTTAGAAAAAGCTCATCTCTTATGCCAAAGCCAGTAGGGCAAAGTTACCCAGGCACTCGAAGCCAGCGCAAGCTCCAAGCCCAAGTCGCTGCATAACTCGACTCATCAATTAATAACCTAACAAGTATAGCGAAGATCCGCGAATCTCTCGCTCATTGCCAAGACTGAGCGTCAGACGCTCCGTTTTTTTCCTTTCTTTTTTTTTTTTTAATGCAGCGCGGCTGGTAACACGCGCGCAGGACCGAATTACTCGCGCCCCAGTTATCAAGTGGCGTGAGGATACGAGCCGGCGCTTTTTTCTCCACACATATATATATACATACGCGCTCTTGCGTTATTATGCATGCATCAAACGAACGAGGTCTGCGTTTTTTCGCAAGGATTTTAATTGCAATTATAAAAGTTGCGCAGGGGAAAAAACTTTTTTTCGCTATACTCGCGCTTCCGGCTGCGCTAGTCGTTTCTGTCGCGCTCGGGCGCAAAGTTTGTTTTTTTTTTTTAACGAATGACGCGTGTATAATCGTCACGATTCGCGAATTTCAGAGGTGTGTCTTTTTTTAGCTAAAAGCGCTCCAAACAATGTAGCAGCTCGTTCTGTAAGTGTAAACAGCAGGCTTGAGTACTAAGACACACGAGCCTCGCATTATACGAGAGCTTGTCAAAACACTTGCGCGAAAACAGTTGTCGCTAATGATTCTAGCAGAGTAAAAGCGTAAAAAGTTAGCTATTTCCTCGTACGCTTCTACGTTCCCTTCTTTCACGAAGATTCGCACCAATCCCAGCGTGCATGCCCCATTGAATTCGCAGCCCAACCAGCAGCTCTCCCACATTTTCGCGATTATCCAAGCGTCGTAAAACGCCGAGCTTGAGAATCCAGCTCCAGGCAGCCTCTCCGCCGCGTGAGAACTATACGCGCGCTATAGTTCCGCGCGCAACAAAAGATTCCGTTTCAATAAAATTCCAAAAAGAGCCTCGCGCTCGCGCGACACGTCCCGCCGAGAGAAAAGTTTCCCTCCCGCGAACAGGGCAGAATATTCGGGGCTTTTCATACGTTATCCACGTACGTCCTTCGCGCCTGGGAATTTCGTTAGGCGTCGTCGCATGTAAATACGCGGCCCCGATGTCAGCCGCGAATATCGGTATGCTTTCGCACGTTCTTCTTCCCTTGCAGCCCTCTCCCATCTTTCTCTCTCCCTCTCCTGTCTCTTATCAACTATTTTGCATCCTGTCTTTCCGCATTCCTTCCACTTCCATCTCTAGCGCGCTGCGGGGAATATCCCGTTTTCTTTTCCTCATCTGGGATCTGGATTCTCGTTCCAGTTCCATCAGTCCTCGGATTTTTCTTCCGCAAGCGCGAACGGTATAATGGCCGCGACGATAAAAATTCAAACGCCGCCGCAGCCGCAGCCGCCGGCTGATTTCACTTTGAAATGCGAGCTTTCCTCTGTTTTAGCCTCGCTTTGTCGGCGCTCTCACGTATTACTTTTCGCGAGAGATTGATCGAGCAGCATTGTTCGCGTTCCTTTTTTTTTCTCTCTGCGCGTGCCCCTGGCTCGCCTCTCGCCCCATTCAAATCCAATTATTGATGAGGCGCCGCCACTTTTTTTTTTTTTGTCGGGCGTACGTACTTTTATGCGCATGGGATTTTTCTGCCGGGTACAGTTGGCTTTTAGGCAGCTGGGAAATTTACAGCTTTGCGCGCGTATTGTCTTTTGCTGGGGCTTGAATTCACTTTTGAGAGGAGGAAATTTATTTTCGTTC
This sequence comes from Eupelmus urozonus, assembly GCA_900480035.1. Lineage (NCBI taxonomy): Eukaryota > Metazoa > Arthropoda > Insecta > Hymenoptera > Eupelmidae > Eupelmus > Eupelmus urozonus. The sequence continues at coordinate 28,998 of UELX01001398.1, read as the reverse complement.
GCGGCTTAAAAGCTCCGGTTAAATTGATTCCTTGAGGATTAATAAATCTATGCATACTCTCAATTATTGTTTAAATTGAATTTCTATATTCCAACGTCATGGTAATGTAGCTTACATGTGTAGCTACATTCGTTGAAGCTATACGTTTATGCAAAGATTCGATTACAGGAGTACAAAAAGCTTTTTGAGAACTTTCAAATATAAAGTTAGTTCAGAGCTTAATGAAATCAAAAAGCTATCCGAACGTAAGCAAAGAACACTCCTATTAGCCCAAACGATCTATCACAATTATTCTCAATCGCGAATTTTTCCCATAACAAGCTTTCGCCCGGAGTCCCTTTTATATCCCACAGGCCGAGCGGAACGAGCCCTCGCGCGTCTTTTTTCGCGACTCTAATGCTCTTAATCCATTTGGGATCCCTCGTTTGCCTAAAAGGCTTATGCCGATGAATGAGTGGAAATTTTCTCCTCTCCGAGGCTGGCTCTCTCAGAGGATGGCTATATACACCTAAGCGCATAAATACACCAAAGAGAAAACAAAATCCCGCCGATTTCGGTGCGCCATGTCAAAGGCAGTTTCGACTTCATTATACGGAGGATCGGATCTGTGCGGTTAGTGTGACTTGATTAGATCCAATTAGTGCCCGGGAGAGAAGGACATAAGCGTTATAGTAGCGAGAACTACGGCCGGATGCGTCGAGCTGATATCGAGCGGAGATAAATAAAGCAACGGTGCACTGGGCATGCATAGTAAGTGATATTTATTAGATTTGCCCGGAAAATTTATTGGACTTGAAGTGCTGAATTCGAATGCTGGATTTGATTATTATGTCGGCTTTAGTGCTGGGCTATTCGGGGCGAATTTTGAATACGTGGATATTATTTCGAATAAAATAGTTTATTTAACCATTATTTTGCCTTTTAAAAGAAATTTTACTCAGACAACTAATCAGACACATTTTTGTGAATATATTTCATAACATGGTACTTATTACTAATAAAAAAGCTTAGACGATTTTTCGAATCAGTACTACTGCATACACATTAATTTCATCTTGGAATTTCTCCCCCGTACACCCAGCCCTCACCGGAAAACAAATTATCTTCTTCCAAATATATGTTTCTCCGATTGCTCAGCAGATTTTCGCATCGCCAAATCCCGCTGTAATTAATGTTTGTCCAACTTATTAAATTTTCTTCTTCGCGAGCACGTGTAAAACCACTCGCATCCCCCGACAAACACGAGAACCCATCAAAGGCACAGCTGATTTATTTATACCGAAACACAGAGAGAGAGAGAGAAGGAAGGAGAGAAAGACACAACCGAGGGGGCGAGTCCAGAGATCCCGGAGAGATGAGACGCAGAAACGAGACCGGACATATTTTCCCGAGCGCCACGTAATCGGCTTATACTTACCAGAGAGGAGTATACATAAGTAGTGCGTGACGCGGACAATCGCCGCTATCCGGACCCTCGTCTCCTTTTCAACTGACGATCACGACGCTAGGGGTCGCCCCGTTCACACGCGAGCATAGCCCCCGATAATAGCCAGGGATGCTGCCGATGCTGCTACGCATGCTAATTCATGGAATTTCACGGCACGTGGACGAACCCGTGGCCGATACAGCTCGGGCTGTTTACGTTACGCTGCAAGCTCCCTGTGTGTACATATGCACGGCTTTGGGAAACGGTAATGGGCCTGGAGAGAGGGAGAGGACGATTTAGGGCGAAGACGCGGCCGGAAGTGCATGGCTACGGGATTATTCGTCCTCGCTTGGCTGCGTTATAGGACGCATATTATGTAATAGATTCAGAGGAGAGAGGGCTTTAGTGATTGATATCTGTGTGTCAGCTTTCTCATTTTATTGTGGTACTTGAAATACGCATTCGTAAGTAATAAATCGCTTTATTTCGGATCGGCGAATTGCCGGATGCGCGGGATCATTTTATTGAACTGTAAAAACTAAATTAAAAGCGCGGCTATATCGGCTGCGTTTTACTCTGCCTCTGACGTTTACTTTTAGTTTGAAAAAATAATAGCCGCTCGACGTCAATTAAATAACTAAATTAACTCGAAATTGTCAGTTTTCTTTCTACCCATTATATCCACCATTCGAATTAATACGTTAAATAAAAAAATCCACCCGAAAAATCAGTATCTTCATCTCCACCACGACACCTAACCATCCCCCTAAACGCACACAACAACGTCCTCCCCTTAATAACAGCACCATGCACGCTCACAGATCTATTGACAGAAGTGTCGGCCGCCATGCAGTTTAATTAGTAAGTACCTGCAGCACACACACCGAGAAATACACATCCGCAGATAGCTCATCTCTCTCGCTCGCTCTTTGTACAAGATGATCAAGGGAGCAGGAATGTCTTCGGAAGGGTTAATCCATTAGTCCCCGGACGCGGTGAGCGGCCGGTTTCAGGTCGCGCGTGCGCGCTGATAACTGCCTTTCATTAGGGCGAACAAGCCGGGCGCCGGTGCGATGACACTAATGAATCGCGTTTGCTCCTGCAGCGTCGGTGTGTACTTTGTTGGTGGAGGCGATGCCGTTTGTCTTACTAGAGGCACGCGCGCTAAATTGCGCGTCGAAATGAAAATTAATGGGGCTCGAATGCGGCTTGTTGAGGAGTTTTTAATCCGAATTTCGAGCGATCTTGCCTGCGCCGAGTTTTGCGAGATATCGCGGCTGGTAATTGCAGCGCTGACCTCGAAATCGTAATCAGGTGATTTGTCTTTCGATTCTGTTGAGAAAGTGGCCTAAGTATGAAAAATGGTTTTGTTCGGAAGGCTGCGACTTTGTTTATATATGATTACAACGAAATTAAAGTTGGAAACGCGGAGAAATATCGACGAAAGTTTCGCTGGCGCAGATTGGAACGGTGTGAAGCAAGTTCATTGAAAAAGTTGCACTAACGATGTTTGCAATCTAAGAAATTAATGGAGTGCTTGGAAAGCTTTAACGATTGTTGCAAATGTAGCCGGCGCGCCGGCGCTTATCGCTGTGATTTGTGTAAATTGTATGTACATGCAGTTTAGTTCGTGTTCACACTTAACAAGCCTCTGGTTATCTTATCGTCTTTTCAAATGCGCGCGCTATGAAACTCATGATTGACCGTGTGATTTCACTAGCTTTTTCTATTCGAAAATTAGATACATTTGTATTACATAATTGTGATGTTTCTTTATACTGCAGTCAAGTATATTTAAATTAAAGAAATAAATTTCAATTACTTATAATAGCGTTACTGTAAATGTATATAAGATCTGAATCGGTATGAAATAATAAGTTAAAATAAGTAAAATTTATTATTATACAACATAAACAGAATAATCGGCAGAAAATTCTTTAATGTCCCAAACACTATTTAGTTATTATTATTGTTTTTTTATACGGTGAGGTTACAAAGTATTTATAAAAAGTATTTTGTGCCATAGTTTTCTTAATGGAGCGAAATACCTATTGTGTTTGATACTTTATGTATTAACCATTTGCAAGAGACATGCCCTGATATGATGTTTTACTCTATACAGAAGCTATTCCTATATCGAGGATGGGTGTTTCATTCGTGTGCATACTTTACAAACTCGGTAAAATTATTTATCTGACCTCAGAAATATATTTGTCAATAAACTCAACCGCTACATACATTGCTAAAGAAAGATTCTACGAACAGACCCTCGCACTACAAAACGATTCGAGTGCCACCTAATTCTTACGCGCCTAATCAGCTCCCCCCAACGCAGGTGCAGCCGTAAAAGATTAAAATTTAATCAAGACACATACACACACATTCCCTAAGAGCGAATTTCTCAGGGGCAGCCTCGCTCGCATCTCGCGCCCCATCATTTATTTAACCGCGTGATCCGCGCGAGGCGTAATTCCATTTGCAGTACGTACCTATATACGTGCGCCCGAAATTTTTCAATTCTTAATACCTCCGAGGGGAAAGCAGCAAAGCCAGCTCGTATAATAGCGCAGCGCGCGCGCGCGCGCACACAGCCGCAACGTCCTTCTTCGTTAGGGGCGGCCGAAACCGAATTAGGAACTTTTGAATGGAAACGTCGATAGTATTTAACGAGCCGCCGCGGCCGCCTCGGCCTCATGGAAACGGAATTGATTTTTTATTCGCTCGAGCGGACCGCGGCGCTCGCCTACCACGCCCATCGGACTTCTTTCAATGAGGGATGATTATACAGACGGGGCTTTATATATCGTAATTTTCAAGCGCATGCGGGGGTGTAGGTGGCCTGCCTATCGACCGCGCTGAAATTCGCCATCGCGTGCGGCCGTTTTGGCGAGAATTGCCGGAGAGGAGGAATCCACTTAAGGCTCGGATTAGAAGCTGCTAAACGCCGGGCTGGCGGGTACTTTTATAAGGAGATTCGCGGTTAAATAATTTATGAATTTTTGTATTGTTTCATTTAGCGGGGAGGTTGCCGAGGAGTAAACAAAGTTCGGTTTCGTGAAAGATGGATGAGGTTGCTGTTTGGTGGGATGAAAGTAGCCTAAATATAAAGGCGAAATTTTTTCGAGTTTTATAGAAAGTGTAAAAGTTATAATCTAGATAAATTTTTTACTCCCAAGATGGAATCCTTAAGTCTTTCGTCGTAAAGAAGGCTCGCTTTCTGAAAAGAAAATCACAGCCCCGCTTAAAGCGCGCCTATCTTTTAAAATTCAATATCCGCGATAAAAGCTCAACCGGCTGCTCGAAGGCGCAAGCCCAAACGAAATAAGGCTAATCAAATAAATAAGCTCTTATTCTTCGCGCTGAAAGAAGCCGACGTGCCGACTTGTCAAAGCCTTATCCGCGATTAATCTCTTAATTCCGCCATCAGCGCCATTGTGAAGCTAATCAGGAAGAAAAAAGAGAGAGTCGAGCTTTCCCCGAAAAAAAATACCTAACAAATTGACTCGACTCTCGTATACAAGGGTGTAATCTACGTGCGTCCCGGCTGAAAAATTATCCCCCTGTCCGCGCGCTTGCCTTCCTACTTCGTCTTCTTTTTCCTCTCGTCGTCGTGCAGCGCGCCAAAGGAGACGTTTATCTCGGCGCGGTCGCGATAGCGCGCGAGCCCGACGACTGCTGCAGCTTTACGCTCGCGAGGGTTCTTGAAAAAGCAAAGGAGAGAAAGAGAGAGAGAGATAGCAATGGTATAAGACACGGGAGATGAAAGCAGGCAGCGGGGAATTACGCAAAGTGGAGAAAGAAGTGAGTTTGCGAAAGCTCGGGTAGGGAAAAAGAGAGAGAGAGAGAGAGAGGAAGGAGAATTTTGTTTTTATCGCCCTATGGGGGCGTGTCAAAGGATGCCGGAAAGATGTGGCGAAGAATAATTGTTGGGAGGGAGTGAGGAGTTGGGAAGTAGTGTTAATTTTCTCCTTTTAAAGTGTGTTGCTTTTTCGTGATTTATTAATAATGAGAATTTTTTGTACTCTGTAATTTAATGATTAAAAAATCCAACTTTAAACATTGCACAATCCTTCGTTCAACACTCGAAAATAACGAAAAACGCTTCTCTCTCTCGAGAAACCGAACTCTCTCCATCCAAAAACAAACCCAAACCAGCTCCCCGAAATCCCAGGCGATTCGCACTCTAAAGCCATAGTCGAGCAAGCAGGCTAAAGAAGCAGCGCAATAGGAGAAAAAAACACGTCCCCGGCGGGATAAAAAATGCAGCGCAACAGCGGGAGAAAATCAGATAGGGAGTCCCGCGTAGAGAGAAGGGCCGTGTTCCGGAGCTCGAGGAGGCCCTTCCGGGGGGGTATAGGGTAAGAGTGTCCCTTCCTCCATCCCCTTCATTTCCACTTGCCACGCCAACCCCCTCTGGCTTTTCGACTGCAGGCGTTTTCGAGAGGCTCTCTCGCATCTGTATATATATGTATATACAAAGCTTGTCGTCGCCCCGAGCAGCTTCCTCTCTCTCTCTCTCTCTCTCGATTTTGCTCTGCACGCGCGATTTCGCTCGAGGAGCCGAGTCGAGAATGCGATGTTGACGTTGGCGCGAGAGTAAATGATTAAAGCCCGGCCAGCGTGATGTTTGCGAGATCGATGACCGGTGCTGTTTGACTGGGTGGGTTACTTTATGTCTGCTACAACTCTCTGGAGTTTGGAATTTTTTTTAGTTTGTTTTGTCAATCAGCAGGTAACACGTTGCAGATAGCTACTTTTTTAGGATAAGTAACGAGCGGATGACACAAATTGTGCTTAAAATTTTAATCATTTATGTCAACTGTGATTGTATTGCTTTTTGGGTTGAATAAATATTAAAACAATTAAAAATATTTATTTGACGTCGGGTTTATGATGTGCGCAATGTTTTATTATTTACATAGCTAATTCTTAAAATTTTATTGATTTATCGTGTGATCCCGAAATATCGCGTGACTCCGATGCCAAGTTATTAGCCTGTATGCGCATAAAAATGCTAGCGTAGTACCACACGTAATTACAAAACCAAAATTAATTATTTTTACTTTCAGTCATATTTTAGAGAGAAGTGGCATTCTTATATGCCCTTCAGTCAAAGACAAATTTTTAAATTACATTTTTAATTACATTTTTAATGTATTACTTCAGAAAATCTGTTAATGTAAAAATTTTAATAGAACTAATTTCATTTTTTTGAGTCTGAAAATTAATTATCGAAATTTAAATTTTTTCAACAATCGAATTTTTAATTTAAACTTCGTTTTTATCAAACCTCTCGCATTTTGATCCATCCATCATTAAGCTAACTTGACATATGAAATAATTTTTTATAATAAAAGTTCACCACTGTTGATCTATCTTTTATTCGCAGACGATGCAGCCCTCTATCACGAAAAATTTAAAAAATCTGTCATAATAAAGTTTAAAAGTGTACTTAACCATAAACATCATACGGTGAGACGGGAAGGGCGCAAAATTCATTAGGGCCGCGAGAGTTGGGAGAGGCGCGAGAGATGAGCTTAATCAACCGAAACCCAATAAAGCTCGGGTCTTTCTCCTGCATTCATAAATTCAATTAGCAATAATTAATGCGGTCCAAAAACTTTTTACCCTAAGTTCGTTTTATCGCCAAACAATTTAGCGGCTAGAAATTAAGGCCTTATTACGATATTATTAAACAAAATCTTTTGATCCCGGGGAAGAATAAGAAAAGCTCCTTAAGAAAGTTTCCGGCCTCGGCGGCCCGATAAATCAAATTTCCCGGCGTGCATCCTTGAGAAATTGCATTTATCGTCTCTGTTGTATATCTATATACACTTTCATAACGGATTACGAGATGTCGTCCGTTCTTCCTTCCACTGTCCGTGCTGCCTGACAGTTTTCACCCCACAGGGGGCTTTGCCTTCCTCCTCCCTCTTCCCCCCTCCCCTCTCTCTCTCTCTCGTCAATTTCAATTTTCCTCCTTCAACTCTTACCTTTCGTCCCAGGGTATATCGCGGAATGCGTGTATACTTGAATTTTATTCATTTAGGGAAGGGAATCCGGTTAAAAGGCCGGAGCGAAGGGTCTTGGCGATGCGAGCTTTTAGTTTACGATGGTGAGTTAAATTATTGGAAATGGACTTACGGTTCGTGCTTTTAACAAGGGAAGATTCATCGAGCAATGTTTTTATTATTGGAATAAAACGTCGATATTGCGAGCGGGTCCGGTTGGTCAATGTATCGTCAGGCGACGGATTTGAGTTTTTTATTTTAGCAGATCTTTTTTAAATTTTCAGTATTTAAGTAGCAATAAAGGTAGTTGAATTATTATTCTGAACATTTATTGAAATAATATCTACAAAATTAATTTAAAGAAGTTTTTTTTTTGGTAATGCATAAAGTTTTATTAATATTTTGTTGTGATAATAACATTTTTACTTCCTACACACCTACTTCCAACCAAATTAACAACAATAATTATTTGTATTCTTATTCTAATATATAATATTGCAAATGCTTTCTACAAAAATCTCTTGCTACAACAAAATTTATTCATTCTCTCCCTCCTTGAAAAATATCATCCACCCGCACACGCACAAAAATGCCTCGTCTCTTTTCGCTCCTCCAACAACATCCATAAAAATTCATTCTACACTCTTCCCGCGTCTTCTCGCTTTCTTTTTAAAAATTTTTCCATTCCGATTCTGTCTCTCCCCCGAACGCAGCGTTTCTTCAAACTTTCCTCTTTGCATCTCTCGTCGTGCCTCTATATATAAAATATATATCGTCGAGCTGCATTCGCGCGCAAAACGAGTTATAAGCCCCGGCAGCTTCTTCAAGTAAACGATGCGATCTCTTCAGCTTTCCTTTCTTTCCTCGCAGTCTACGCGACGTGCCGCCAATTTGCATCAAAAAGCTACCTCCACGTTTTTCCCACCCTCGACTCGTTTTCATCCAAGCTTTGATCTTTTTCGGGCGTCGCCAACTCGCCACGGTATTTTTAGGTAAATTGCTATTCGCGATTTTTTTTACTCAACAAGGAGTTGCGTTTGATTACTTTTATTGCGGTGGGTGAGGTACACGAAAAGAAATTTTATAGCTGAGCGCTGGGAAATGTTTGTTTTAGGTTTCTTTAATTGAGTATTGAATTTTTTTATTTAATATTATTTATTTTATGAGTTTCAGTGTTTTTAAATTTTTAAAGATAGTTTATTCGCAAAAGCATTTTATAAAATATAGATGTTTTTCATTAAGAAAGTTAAATTAATATTTCTAGCTAGAAATATGAAACTTATCAGACTTGAATTTATATTTTATTTACATAAAAAGGTGCGAGATCTTAAATTTCATTAAACTTGTATAACTAAAGTTATAAATTAACGAATAACAAAAATGATTTGAACCATAAATTCAGTAAAAATTATTCTCTCTTATACTTCATCCAAACCATGTTCAATATAGAACACAACTCCCATCCCAGCACCAGCCAGTGCGTAATACACCGAACCGTCAGAAGAAAAAAATTTTCGCGCTCGACGAAGTTAATGCGAGGCACACTGGCTCCAACGTGCGCGGAAAATCCAACGAGAGCAGCGCGAATATCGTGACAACTGTTGAATTATTTACGAAAGCCGAGGTCCCAGGGTCAAAGACGCTCTCGCCGCGGCAAAAAAAAAAGAGAGAAGAGGAGCAAAAGGAAAAAGGAAAGAGCGCGAGCGGGGGTTAACGAGAGTTCGGAAAGTCGTATGGAACGTGTTTTACGAGTCCCGATTGCCCTTGTGTGCGGATGTGCCTCTGTGTCTCTTTTCTGCCTCGGCGGTACAATGGAAGAGTTTCCATGGGCGCGGGCAACTTTCATGTCGGACGTGTGTCGGGATGGGCCAGCGGGCAAGCTGATCTGTCGGATATATACTTTTAGCGAAATGTTTCATATGATAAGGCGGGTATTATTCCGGGGAGAGGCAGTCTGGAATTCGTTATTATTTTAACGGTATATGGCGTGCTTCTTTTCTTGGATTAAACTCGGTTGAGCTGTGTAAAAGCTTGATTAAATTGAAAATCTAATTTATTATTGCCAATCACTGAGCGTTCCGCTTTCCATCAGCGTTAAATCTGATCCGAGTGTAATGAATTTCTCTTTTACAAACTTCAATTTACTTTTGATTGAGTTTGTAACATTTTTTTAATAACGTTAAGAAAAGAATATTCCCAGGAGAGGGTACAAAATTTTTAAATGAATATATCACATTGGATAATGTCATGTCACAAAATTACATTTTACGCTTAATATTTTTATCAGCACATAAAATATGAATGAAAATGTAGAACATACAATTATACATTCAAACGAGCGATCGTTTTATTTTATTCGAATATTATATAGGCTTTATTGATTTTATAGGCAGCTCAATAACGCAATGAAACAACTTTTATTTTTAAATATACATTTTTTATTTTAATACATACCATAAAAATGTTATTATTCATCATTAGGAATTATCTGTGTAATAAAAACTAATGCTAAAAAATAAAAAAATAAATTTTAAAATTCGCATGTTACGAGTAAATAACATTTAAACCATCTAGAATACGAATAACGAGTATTTTTTCATTCACACATAAGGCAGAACCACAGCTCCCATCGAAACCATTCAACCTCCCTCTATCCCCAACAAAACCCGTCAACAAAACCGCAACTTTCAAACCCAACCGCACCAACAGACGGCAAACGAATAAAAAAACCGCGAAGAGCAAAAAGCCATCCCCCAACAATCCTCCTCCCCGAATTAACCAAAGATCAAAGCTCTCCATCCAGCAAAAATCCACAGTCTCTCTGACACCCTACCTCCACCCTTAGCGGCAATTACCGCTAAAAATCCTCAAGAGCACACGACATTGAAAGGCGATATCGTCGCGCTAGCGGGCGGGGTTCTACCTGCACTGTAGAGAGAGAGCGAGAGAGAGAGAGAGAGAGAGAGAGAGAAGAGAGGCTATCGATCCCAGAGGCTCGCGCGCGCGCGGGTGAACAACCAGCAGCGCCTTCGACGGCGCACCGTTTTGCCCCCCCCCCTCCCCCCTTCCCACAGTCTCAATAGAGCTGAATAAGCTCGCAGGCCTCCCCCACCTGTGGGCGTCTATCATTCGAGCTCGCGTCTGCTGTCCTTTTGACGGAGAGTTCGCGTCTATTAGCATAATGCACCTACGTGCGCTGCGGAGCTTTTTGTGCCTGGACATGGGTTTTGCGAGAGCGGAGCCGGGGTTTTGTTTGGAGATCGTGTGTGCGCCGAGCTGCGGGAGGGAGCTTTTCTTGGAAAATTGAGGGGCGAGGCTCTGGTTTGAGGGGAATGGAGCTTAATTCAATTAGATGTTAGTTCTTTCAGGGCCGGATTTTCAGAGCCTTTTTTTTTTTAACTTGGGTAAATTAAGAAGCCAGAGAAGGCAGAGTAATGGTTTAGGATGGGCTGTTCACTCTGTGAAGGGAAGTTTGTAGAAATTTAAAAATTATTTTAACTTTTTAAAAAAGGTTTTAATGAGAATTTTGAAATTACTTAAATAGTTCTAGAGCTCTTTTCATTTAATTGTTACCGAGCAATTAATCTCTATATATTATACATTCCTATAATTAGCATATTTTTATTGTAAAATGACTGTTGTAGTTTATTAAATATTATAATTTGAATTCATACACCATAAAGTAAACAAGATGAGTTCTGGCCATGAATTATATTGTAATGCATTTTTAAGATTGTCTTTGAAGATAATGAAAGTGTTAAAAAAGTTAAGGGCCGTAAATCGCTCAAAAAGTTTAACTACTTTTGTTTTAAACTTTTAAAAAATGCAGCGTTATAAGAGATTTTTCATTTGAAACTTCTGTAAAGTACTTATTAAATTTTGATGAGTTCCTGTAAAAAATTTGAACTAAAAAATGACAATATTTTAAATTTTATGATAAAGGAAACAATAACAGAAATCAGACTTGGTTGTCAGAAGGGACAATTATGCAAATAGTGTAAAAGTTCCTAAATAAGTGTTGTATGACACTATTATACCCGGTTAGAAATAGTCGCCAGAGAGCCTAAGAAAATTATAAAGACCACGCTGACTTTGAGTACTTTGATTTGAGTACGCCGTAGCGTGTATCAGGCTGAGGTTGGTTAAATGAGTGCCGCTTATAAAAAGTTTTATCGTAGTAGTTTGATAACGACGTTTTTGAAAATAAGCGCTAATTTTTTTAGTAAACCTTCACTATATGTATTAAAAACACGCGTGTAGTCTGTTAATATTTTTTATCCTTTAACTGAATTGTCTGTTAAACAAACAGACAAAAAATGACACTTTTGAAGTTACCAGATAAAATATCTGTTAAATCTGATTAAATCTCTATTAATTTAACAGACAAAAAATGTTAACAGACTACACGCTTGTTTTTAACCGTGTAGTTTATTAATATACTATTACATATAAACAAACATAGATTTGTTGGTAAAAGTTATCAAGCAGTTTATTCGATCATTAAAAATATTTTTTGTCATTAAGACTGAGTTTTTAATATACTTCAAAAAATATATTTTTACTCGAGAAGAAAAATCGTATAAATTAGTATATTTATACGTAGCAGTAAACTTAACTCTTATTATAACACTACATCTGAATGATATAATATTAAATCAAACATTAATGAATATTAACAAATCAAAATAAATAAAAAGAATCTTTTGATCTGTGTTTCAATATCTTCTCTCAGAAATGAAAGTAGCTCAATATTTGTATAATGTCAAAGTTAACATTAAAATATTTTTTTCCTTCGTCGTAAGAGCATATGTACCCATTCATTTCCATTTTTATACATGCATAGAAGAAAAAAAATTACCGGTATTCCAGTGCATGTGCCTAGTGGATATAACGATTACGCTGAAAGAGAAATCGAAAAGTACTAGAAGCGGAAGAAGGTGTCACGTATAAAAATTTATTCGCCGCTCCCGTGTAAGTTTTACATGAATACATAAAAATTTCGTATGCCCTTCCCTAACCCTCCGCTCCTGCACATTTGCCTATATAAATTATTACCGACTCTTCGATTTCTTTCGTTCGTACGCGGAATTTTATTGTACGACAATTTGTGCTCACCCGAATGACAAAATTATTTCCCCCGGAGCACCTCTATTTTCGCAAGAATTATTGCCGCAACTATAATTTTAAGCTGTAATCAAACTTCGATTTGCGAAAAAAAGGGCTTTTCCGAAAACGAATCACGTAGCCTTTGTTTTATGCGAGCTTGATCCTCTTATACGCTCAAAGTTATATTTGGTCATCAGAATATTTGTTCATGTGACTCATTCAGCCGTTATATATCTGCTTTATTTTCGCCGATCTTCTCAGACCGAATTTTCTTCTTTTTTGCCGCTCTCGTGCGCAAATACCCATAAACTCTACGTCCACCTCTTACGTAGGTCTTTTTACTACTGGCAGTAATGTACGTCTGACGTACTCGTAAAAGCCTCAATACTAATAAGTCAGAAGTCAGTAGCTCTAGCGAAGAATAAAATATGCTTCCCATAAAAGGGGGCTATACCCATCCTTTTGGCTATTAATCAATTATATTGATATTAAAGTGCTCCAGATTATAGCGACAACATTAAGAAAAATATTTCTATACAAATACAAACAAAATTTGTTTATTTATTTATTGAAAATTAAATCCATAATATCTTTTGTTAAGAGAAGAATTTTCGCTGCATACATAAAAAATTAAAAACGACGACTTCCGAAAAACCCAAAAAATCGCCAAAAATTCGAATCTTTTTTATCCCCATAAACTCAAGCTCACGAGTAAACACTTCGTACGCGGCAGCTCTAAGCAAACGCAGACAGCCATCACCTGCTTCTCAAAAACACGTCTCGCACTCTTAACTCCCCCTCACCTCATCATACATACCTACGCGCATCTTTGTTATTATTTGTCCCTTTCTCCACATTTTTTCATCGCGTCCACCCTTCCTTTTCGTCTTTCACTGCTCGGACGATTACCAGTGGGTCATGAGCCCTGCCAGCTCGCTCGCGCGCCTCTTTCTCATTACTCTTGTGCAAACGGACGTCGACGACGACCAGCGCCGGGGCTTTTCACTGGCCGATTCCACACCAAGCCATCATCGACCCTCTCTCTCTCTCTTCTTCTCCGCCTCTTCTCCATTTCCTGCCCTAGCCAGAGCGCGCGCGGCATTCAGACTCGGCCGTCTTCTTAATTTTCCGACGTCGGCTTTGTACGCCGGTGACTTTTCGCTGGAGCGCGCTTTTTGCAGTCCGGGAGCTTGCGTTTTTCTTAGCTTCTCTGATTTTCTGGGTTTTTTATTTGTTTTTTTTTCTTTTGGTGTCTTGCTGCGGAGTTTCGTTTTCGGATTGTCTAGCAACATTTACTGCCAGGAAAGTTGTTTTTTTGTCAGGAAGTACGTGCTGTAGGTCACAAAATATTCTTAATGTAAGCAGGAATTTGTAAAATTGAAAAATGTCTGCGTTAAATCTTGTTATTTAACACGACAAATTCATTTGGAAATACCTTCAAAAAATCTCTGACAATTAAGTAAGACAGAAAAAAGCTCAATTATTTATTAGATGAAAGATAATAAGATATTAAAGCATTGTAACAATAGTAAAAAAAGTATCGCAACATAAAGGATGAACCCAGCGCAAGTATTTAATAAACTACTACGAACTCCTCGCAGCCTCCTACTTTTTTTCACCGAGCGCCTCGCACAAAAAGCCGGGCACAAAGCCCGGGAAAGCGCGGACGGAAATGGCGCGATTTTAACGCAACGCTGCACCTGTAATTAACTCTCTCTTGCTAAAACCGCTCGCTGTGTTTCGGACCTGCGCGCGTCCTTTGTTATAATCAAACGATCGAGCGCATCGAACGAGCTTCGATTCGCGCTCGCCTGTAATGACATTCTCGGCGCGATTTTTCGCTGCTGACGATGCCGAAATGCCCTAATGGCCGTGAGCGTATACAGTTTAGCTTTATATTTTTTTTGTCATCGCTAGGAGTCGGCGCGCGGCGTTTTTTTTTTAATGGCCGTTATAGCCGGAACTCTTTAATCTCGTTGCGCGGGCCCAAAGTGAAATTCGACCGAGAACTTAATTAAAAGTTTGCTGGCCTGGCAAGTTTCGCCGGCGCTCGGGTGATTATGTTGATGTAAGCGCGAAATTGGAATACTAATTGTGGAAGTTTGGGGGGGAAAAATTGTAACGATGATTAGTAAAAGTGCGTTTCATTACGCGATTTAGAGTCGCCGGCTAATTAGAACTGTTAATTACCCAAACCATTCTACGTTTTAAATATACATGACCTTAACCAAGCGAATCTAATTACAGCCAAAAAGGTTCGCATTATTTCATCACTACAGCCACCCCTCCTCCAGTAAACACTCGGCCCATCGATCCCGCCGTCATTGAGCCAGCCCATCGGAGCCGCTAATCGCTAATCCACAAACATAAAGCGCGCAAACAGCGAAAGACGAACGGTCGCATTGTCGATAGGTTATACGAGCGATTGGCTCTCGCTTTCTCACTCGTCCAGTCGATTTTGCCCTTTTACCGGATTTTCATTAGCCGCCGAGCAGCGGCCAATAGACCGTTAATACAGCTCGCGCGAAAGAGTCAACTTTACAGGCGGCGCGAGCCTGAGCGCCGAATTTATTTATCGTTATTGTCGCGCGTTTTAGAGGCGGCCGGTGTTTTATTGAATTATATATTATAGCTGAGCGGCTGGAGCGAGAATTCGCGTTATCGGGCGGATCGGTTGACCGGTCGCGTTACTGGATTAAAGCGCGGGAGCACGCGTCGTCGAGCGTGATATTTGTATTAATTGCGATTTGTAGTGAATTTAAATGTATCGTTGGCTTGTGCGGCGAAAATACGGTATAATAGGTTTACTTTGTCGCGGGATTTAAAAAAACAGCTTGTACGCAGAGTTGTTTAAATGTTTTTCTAGGTATTATTTGAAATAAATGTATACTGTCAAACATGTATTCTTAATCATTATATACGTATTGTCGTTCATACATCAATCAATTTTATACCAAATTAATTGATTTAAAATTGTATACATTTTTTGCAGTGTAACATGAATGAATTTAAAGCTGACTCGTTATCTCTAAATACCATCTCAAGAGTGTTTACAACAACCAAATTAGCCGCAATCACGGCGTCTCAGTTTGAAAAGCAAATAGCTCGCAATCGCATTATCGATACGCCCGCGCGGGGAACAGCGAAACGCATCACACGAAACTTTTCCCCGTCGTCATTCCATTTTTCTCTTTCCCGTTTCCGCGGCAGCAGCGCGCAGCTCGCTAATAGCCTATCACGAGCCTTCTCGGCGTTCCTTATCTCTTGGCCTCGCTCGTTGCTATAAAAATGCCGCTCGAAACGCGCGCACCTATATACATACGAAGGAGACAGAAAGAAGGCAGTTCCCTCGCAAGAGAGAGAGAGCCAAGCTCGTTTTGCCTCTCTTTCTCCGGCGCGACTCTGCGAGAAATTGCAATTTCGCATTGCGATTTCATAAATTCGCGAGAAACTCCGGGGCTTCGCCATAATTATTGCAGCTGCGCGCAGCTGGCTGTGTTTCCTATAAAGTATAAATTCTCGAGGAAGATACTCGAGAGTAGTTGTAGGCAAGGGAGGACGAATTATTCCGGTGTATAGCAGGCGGTGACATGGCTCGCTGGGAAATTCGCTATTATATTTCGGAGGGATGCGAGCTCTCGGCTCGACGGTAAATTGTTTCTTTGCGAGGACTTTGCTACATGGCACTCTAGCTTCTGCCTCCTTTTTGCCGAACGTGTTTGAAATATCTTCATTTTGGAAAGTATATACGAGGCAGTGACGGTGGGAGATAAATTTTCGGCAAGTTTTATTGTTAAGCTGGGATATGTGATCTTTAAAATTTCTTGGTGAAATTCGACCATTTTACTTCCATTGATATTGCGTTTTATTTAGTATTGCATAAAGATTTATTACTTCAGGATTTTTATTTGTAAAATTTTTAAAAATTGAGAAAACTACTGATATTATTGATATAAAAGCATATAGTACATTCAAATTTGCTGAAGAAACTACATGATTATTCATATAATTTTAAATTAAATTAATGACATTACTGGTCATAATTTATCAAAATTTTCTTATAATATTATTTCATAAATCGTACGATTTTAAATTAAAAAAAGACTATTACCGCATTTATTTTAACATGTATGTTTTAAGAAGATTTAAATTTATCTCTTGGTGTATGTCATTTACAATGCACAGGCCACGGATTCATCTCGCTTTTCAATCAGGATTTATTTTCAGTCAGCTTTATACTTCAAACCCTCGTCAGGCTATTATAGAATATTGTAGGTTTCGATTTCTCTAACATTTATTCTGAATATCGAGCTCTCGAACATTTTAGTTTACTTTGAGTCAACTGAATTAAAACATTCAATATACGGTAATTGATTGATAAAATTGTTTAATCAAAAATATTGTATTGTTTTAAGTTTTAACCCATAATACTTATTAAGCTATCAGAATAAATTGATTTAATTCTTTTATTTGCTAATACAAATACTAATAAAATAAAAGTTTCTGTCAAAGATTCGTTAGGAGCAAAGCAAAAATCCACTACGTTTGTAAAAATTATCAAGTGGAACTCGTTAGTTTTTTGTTTACATACTTGATGACACTTCTTCGCTTCATATGGATGCGCGCATTATGCATGCACGTGAAAAAGCAGGAAAAAACTCGGGACCGTACCGACGCTGGGATAACCACTCGGGAGGACAAAAAAATCAAAATAAAAAAGCAGACGAGTGAGACGAAGTAGTTTTCCCCAATAATCTTTCCAGATGAATAATTCAGAGGGAGAAACCGCGTCAGAGAGCGAGAGAAAGAGCCCGAATAAAAATAGAATACCAAGGGTAATGCTCGTTCGGCACCGAGGATTTTAATATGCCGATGAGAAATAGTCAGCGGTGAAATGCATACTTTATTTGCGCGTTCCCCGATGAAAATTTTGCGCCTAGGCACTTGATCGTGCATTACAGCCTTTTTTCCCCGAAGCTTACAGCCGGCATGCATAAAGCCTTTAATTTTTTAATATGTCTGGCTCCGGATCATTAAATTTTCATCCCAGCGTAAAACACGAGCTTTTCGCCTGTTTCCCTTTTGTTATACGGCCGCGTTCGCGTTAAGCAAGTCGAAAGCGAATTTCAGGCTTTTTTAGGAGGTGAATTATGGATTTGGTAATCTTGCGCCCTCGTGTTCTTGTTGCTTCGCTATGATTAATGGGGATAATGGTGGGAGATTTTTGAGTTAATTTCAGCGGACATTCCTTTTCCTCTAGAAGCTTAAGCTTTATTTGAAATGAATTGTGCGCACGTTTTGTACAAGTGGATTTTTCTACTTTTAGGGCAGACGTCAAGTTTATTTGAATTTCTCTCACGTGTATTTTAGAATGACTTGCAATGTTTAATTGAAATTTCTCTACAAATTTGAAATGCACCTCTACTCGTTCTCACTGTAGGAATTCAAATTACCTCCCGAGATCCTTTACTCTCGAGAAAACTATCTGTCTAGAAATAATCACCTTATCTTAAAAGCATTTTCCTGAAGAAAATCCTTTTGCAATAAATAGAATGTCATTTCAAATGCAGAATGAAGTCAGAGGATATCGTCTTGCAGTGAAATAATCACATTACCTTCATCAGACTTTCTTATACCAATATTCATTTATCTTTGACTACTTCAAAACCTGATTACCGTAGATCCAAAGCATCTACCTTTGCCCAAAATACAAATGATTCTTCAAATCTCTCATCAGCACGCTCCAGCTGCAATTAAATTAATCTCACAATTTTATCCCATCCCAGCTCCTCTCGGGCTCTTAATCCAAAAACGAAACGGCTGCTTGCTCGCCGTCTCAAGTGAAAAAGTTGCCTTTACAAAGCGCAAACTGAGAGCATCTCATTTCGGGGCACATCTCCCGCGTCGCCTAATGCGTAATTACTCCCGGCAGCGGCAGCTTTGCGCCTGGAGTTTCGAGCAATTTCACGCGGCGTTCATCGCCGTAATGCAATTTTGCGTAGAGTCAAACGCGCGCGCGCGCGCGCTGCGAAAAGGGTTTCCGTATACAGGCAGGAAAAGCTCCTGGACTGCTGCGGAATTCCAGTCGGCGCTACAGTTTCTCAGAGGCGGCTGGGGCTGGATTCGTTTCGCGGCTGTGTCTCGAAGGGCGCGAAAGGACAGAAAGGATGTACTGGGAGAATGCGAGCCACTTAGGTAGGCGTTGACGTTAATTGAAAGAAGGCGAGCCTGAATGCGAGCGTTTGTTTGGGCCGTTAGAGACGAGGCTAGGGGGGTGAGATGGAAATTGTCTTGAATTTAAATTTTCAGAGGGAAAACCCGGCTTTTCGATTTAATTTGTTGTCTTAAATAAAAATGGGTGGAAAATCTTCATTTTGCAAAGCTTTGAAATTTTTTAAATAACGTCTTTTCTGCGAATTCTTTTTCAACTGATAATTCTATTTTAAAGTACGGCCATTTATTCATCGGAATTTCAAATGAATTAAACATAATTTTTAAACTCTGAAAAGCTGAATTCAGCCCATTTTTTTAAAATGAAAAAGAAAATCCATTTCATCCAGTTTTGAAAACTCCACAGCCCAAAGCATGATCTTTAAAAATTTGGACTACCTTCAACTAGCAATTACGAGTCCAAACGAGCCTCGCGTTCCCGCTTGCAATATCAAGCGCAGGCTGCGAAAAAACCTAATAACCGCAATCCACCCCCGCACTTTGACGATACAAAGCCAGCGGCAAAAGAAGAGCTCTCCCCGCATATGTCTATCTGGCACTCCAGCCTGAGCGCTAGGAAAAAAGCGCATATGTCGGAGGCGCGTACAAAGCCGCTTGTGGGAGCGCAGGAGGCTTAGGAGGGCAGAGCGAGAGAGACGAGAGGGAAGAGCGTCTGCAAGTCGGTTTACGAAGTTAACAGCGAACTTCCTGAAGTGGCTCCTTGACTCCCGTGTTATTAATCCGAAATTCCGCGCGTCCGCCGGCGGCAGGAGGGGAGCGAGATGCGCGACGTGACTCGCTCTGATTGTGTGTCTGCAGAGCCGCCAGCCGCACCGTTGTTGTAATTCCGCGTGAGTTCGACGCGCGCCCGCGTCGTTCGTGCCTCCGCGGCACTCGAAAATTCATCGTGCGCAAGCAGCGCGTGTGTGTAGTGCCAAAGGCTTTTCCTGAGGGTTATAATTCGCTTCTGCCCCCCTGTCTAACCCCCCCGTAGCGTGGGCTCTTTTTTCGGCGGAGATACGCGTGGGAGGCACTAAGTTTCGTTATTAGGGGAGAGCGAGAGGTGTGCTTGTTTTTGGGCTGTCGGTGATGATGAAGCTCGTTTAGCTTCTCTCGATGGATTAAGTGGATTCGGGAATTAGTCTGTGCGTGACGATAAAGTCTGGAGGGAATTATAGTAACGTTTTGTTACAGTCTTTTTTTTTGGAAAAATAATTACGTTGAATTTTTAGTCAGAACTATTTTTACCAGTGTAAATTTGTAATTCACTTGGAAAGTTTTTAAAATTCTACAAATCTCACAAAAATATTAGCCTGGCTTAAATTTATCGTATTATCCGAACACTTTTAAAATTCCTACCAAATAATACGTCTCATTTACAATTCTACAATAAAATAATTAAAGGCCGACTTTAGCAGCTTTCGCGAAGCGCTGAAAATTCTGGCAGCGACGCAGAGCCCAACCCGTTTTTCCGAATTAAACTTACATTCATCTCTTTAGCGCTCGAGCCGAGCACGCGAACTGCCAGCGTGAAAATATATTATTCAAAGACTCCTCTCGCGAAATTCTCCCGTAGCGCCTGAGTTAAATCCTCGGGTTCGAGCGAAAAACTCCATCGCCCTTTCTTTTGTGACGACGACGACGTCGGCAAATCGTCCCTCGCCGATCTATCAGCGCAGAGAGATAGAAAGAGCGAGAGAGATGTAGAAAGAAAAAAAAATAAAGAGTCCATGGCGCGAAGAATGCAACAAGTTCGGAAAAGAGAGATAGAGCCCCCGCTGGTTCGTCTTGGAAGCCGGCCAGAGGAGATTGCTGTTTGCGATTCGAGTGGTCTGGGAGTCGACGGGCTCGCTGCATTTTCCCGTAGACTCGGCCGGGACTTGTTTGATCGGACAAGGGCTCAGAGAGAGAGAGCGCTCACTCTCGGAAATTCGTCTTACCTATTCTTCTTCCTCTTATTGCCGGTGAGCTTTTGTTTGGCCGGCTTCCTGCTTCCGCTCCGGGCGAGCCTGCCATATTCTAGCCGCGGTCGAATATGTGCAAAGTTTTTATGACGCGGTAATCGGATTACAGGGCCTGCAGCGGGGACGTAAAAATTTTTTATATTTTCGCGCGCCCGAGAAATGTCGTGCTACTTTTTTGAGAAGGCTGCAAACTCTGGAAAAAGTGATGTTTTACTTGGGTCGTACGAGCCAGGTTGGCAGGGCGACGCGTGTTATGACTCTTACGTGCTAACTTATTTCTAAGCGAAAAGATCATTTACTTTTCGATGTACACTTGTTTCGGTGTTGTATATATGGAAAAGTCGCGTTACTGGAGTTTCGGGCGCATATTGCAACAGATGTATCAAATGTTAATCGCTACGTTGAAAATGCTGGGGCAGTATGCCAACTTGGCTCTACTACATTGGTAGTAAAAACTATCTGCATCATTTCCCTTTGATAAACATGTAGACTACAAAAACAAACATGTAGTTTCCAAAATACAAAATTCAGCCGACTATTATGTCAAACATTACATCTTATATCAAAAGATTAACCCTCCGAGAACGCACCTATTTTTTGGATCTTGCAGAATACTTAGGATCAATTTGATCCCACACAGACTTTGATTGCTTACCATCTTTAATCTACTAATGCGATAAGCTTTAAAACATTCTGAGATATTCTTTAGAAGGTCTATTAAGTTTATTTTCATACATAAAAAAATTGTTAAAACAAAAAAAAATGCTATAAGATATTCCCAATCAAACTTGAGGTTGGAGTCCAGTTGACCTCTTATGTTCTCGGAGGCTTAAAAAAATCTGGCCCTGTTATCAAAAAAATATCACTTGCAATGATTTGTAACCCAAATATATCGAAAAAAAACTTTGACTAAAAGTACCATTTCATTTTCTGTCTACAGGCGAAACTGCGCGTGATGGTGGAGGAGAACGCGGGCTCGGGCCTCCGGGGGCTCGACGCCGGCGAGTCCGTGCAGTCGCAGCCGGATCAGCACAAGTCGCCGCGCTCCGCCGTCCTGAGCCTGAACAACAACAGCAGCAGCAGCGGCAGCACCAGCAGCAACAACGGCGTGGGCGGCGGGGGCGGTGGCAGCAGCGCCAGCAGCACATCCAGCAGCACGACCAGCGCGTCAACGCCATCTAGCAGCAGCGGAGCGCCCCCTGGACAGAACTCCTCGAGCGGCCCGGAGGTCGGCAGCCCCAGGGACCAGATACAGCTGCTGCAGCACGACGACATTATTGGCAAGAGGCTGAGCACGGGCAGCAGTCCCGTGGATAAGAGAAGCTCGCTCAGCGATAAGAGTGTCAGTCCGGTTGATAAGAGGTGCAGCCCGATCGATAGGAAGGATGGAGCCAGTCCGATCGATAGGAGAGCCAGTCCGATTGGTGAGGATTGCTTTTTTGTTATTTAGTGATGTTGTTGACTTGATGAATTCGATTAGTAGCTGTATTTGGATGGGCAAAGTGGAAAAGGTGGAGAATGGTCAGACGTGTATTTTCGTCGGGTGTAGTTTGGTTGGAAACTTCGGGTTTCAAATTAAATTAATCAAACATTCTAGTATCAACATAAACATGAGCTTTAATACACTGAGCAAATGAGTAACATATATGGTTTACGTAAGCTTTGCAAAATTAGATAAACGCTCGATAACCGTTTCATTCCAGAAATGTTTATTTAATAATTTGATTATTATACCATAAACAGGATTTTAAGCTAGAGTTCGTGAACTCATTAGCCGAAGATTAATCAAAATTCGATATTGCTTTCAATTATTAAGCATGTCTAATGAATGCTTTTAATATGATTTATTTTGAATGTAGTTGAAATCAAATATTTCAGACGTAATTACTGCGATTTCAGGAACATTGCGATGACATCTGATATTCCATAAATAGTATAATGGTTTTAATGAAATGTGTTTTCATTATTTATCGTTTAAGCTAAATGCATTAACACATTTACAATAAAATCATATTAAACAATTAGTACAAACATAAAAGTATTTATAAGCTTAAGTAGGACTCCGACAGAAAATCCAATAATCAGTATTGTTAAATATTCTCGTCAACTCTATAGATGCAATAACTAGAAAGAGTTACGGATGGAATATGTTATGAACAGGGTCACAGATAATAAGCGTATAATATATACTTATGACAAAGTTTACCTAGAATTTTCCTCGTTACCACACCGCTATAAGAATAATTGCAAATTTATTTTTAATTCATAAGTTTTGAAAACAAAGCATCATCAATTGAGTGACAATACACGTATAATACGTACTTCTGACTGAATAACTCTTTTATTAAATAATGTCTTCATTTACTATCAATTAACACACTTTTTAATGTTAAACAGCCACTCCTATAAATATAAAACTTCATAATCCACCGCAACTTTGTCCAACAATACAAACTTCTATAAATTTCTAACTTTCGAAAACACCCAAAAAAAAAACAAGCCATCTCAACATCTGACCCTATTTGCTTCCAGAACGACGCAAAGGCTCGCCATGCGCCAGCCCAAACGAGAAAACAGCCGGCGGCCGGAGGCCGTGCGCCCCGGCCCTGGAGAAGACGCGCAGCAGCGGCGGCCTCGCCGGCTCGGGCGGCAGCGTGGACTCGCGCTCGGGCAGCGCCAGTCCAGTCGGGCCTCGGACCGGCTTTTTCAGCTCGGGTCACGAGCGGCTGCGCATCAGCACGTCGCTCAGGACTCCGGGACTGGCTGGCAAGGCGAACCTCGCCGAGGAGGTTAAGGACTTCGTCGACGGCGACGTGAGGACCGACGAGGACAACGAGCCGCCCGGCCCGGCGCCGAGCAGCCGGCCCCAGTCGCCCGGTAATCCGTTAGGTGAGTTTTTTGGATGGATTTTAAGGAAGGCAAAGTTATGAAATCATATGTTTATTTTAGGTTGATTAATTTTTGTTGGGGTAAAAAATCGATTTTTATATACACTCTTTTATTGAAGTTTCGTTAAAAACAATGCGTTGTTATTTAATTATTTTTATAAAGGGATATTTTAAGGCAAAGTTTATTTTTAAATGTAGATAATAGAGTTGTTTGTATTCTTCTTGAGTATGGCTTATCGCTAAAACACATTAGTTTTCTTAATCTTCCAGATAATTACATACGATTAGAATTAGGGACAGGACTAAATTATTACATCTAGTTTTATTTACTTGTTATGTATCGTGAGTCATCCTATTTTGTGTTGCCAAAGCGCGAATCTACTTATCTGCCATCGGTATACCAATATTTTTAGAAACATAGCACGTATCTTAATTTCTATATAAATATAGGAAGTTCTCGTAAACATGATGTAAAGAGCCTGTAATTACAAATCGTCGAGTAGATATAATGAACACTTACTTATATTACATCTCCGTAATAGACTAATAACAATGTTTATTCTATTGTTAACTCATTTTACCAAAACAAAATACTACATAACAAATCTCTAACCATAACATAAAAACTTTATATTTATCCAAAAACTAATACAACCCTTTTATTACCTTGCAGGAATCGGCGACCCAGTAGTAGCATCCCGTCTATCCAACCTACACGGCGGCGGCAGTGGCCACGTGGAGCTGGCCTCGTCTCGTCGGCTCCGGCTAGAAAACGAGCGACTCGTAGCCGAAGTGGCAAGGCTGCGAAGACTATTACTAAGCGGAGCATCTAGAGGTGAAATAGGCGCCGACGATTCCGTCATCGAGGACGAGGCGCGCTACGTCGCCTTGGAAATGGAGCTGCAGCATACGCGAGAGCAGCTGCAGGCCCTTAAGGCTGATAGAAAGAGGCTCAGAGCCGAGAAGTTCGATTTGCTTAATCAGATGAAGGCGCTGTATGGTACGCTGGAAGATAAGGAGAGGGAGTTGAGGGACTTTATTCGCAATTACGAGCAGGTTTGTAACTTTGGCTACTGTTTTCTTTAGTTATTTGCTCTGGTTTGATTTGACTGTTATAGTTTATATATTTTATTTTAACATATTGTATAGAGTCCAGTTGAAAAATTAAATATTTGAATTGTTGGTTATAAGTCATAACTAAATGAAATGTCATTTTTTATCATCAAATGAGTGCAAACATTTTCAAATACTGAAAATACTTTGTTGAAACAGTAATTTAATCTGTTAAATGGTATTTTCCTTTCAGAGAAAATGGAATGAAGTCAAAAATGCTATTGAAAATTTAATTTTAAAAATGTTTTAATGTTTAAAAACTTTTTAACGTAATTGTAAAAATTGCAATTGGTCAAACTTTAAAATGTATGGAACATTTTATTTCAGTTTCTTCTGCTTTCACAAAGTATTCCAATAATTGATACAACAATTAATATAAAAGCAAATATTTCCCTAATTAATCGATTCTCAACTAATATTTATTTCTCGATTTTCACAAAACTTTTTATTATTCTTGAGTATATTTGTCGAGTGGAGTTAAAAACCAACTTAAAGTAGGGCGGGGCTTCTTTTGCACTTGTATTCGAAAACAAGGGCGTCAGAAAACCAGGAAACCATTCAAAAGAAACTGAGAAAAAGTTTTGATTAAATAAATGCTCGAGTTGCACGAAACAATTTAATACTTAAAGTCGAAATAAATATATATACGTATAACATTTTTTCCTGAAAATGTGTACATAAACTTTAACTCGATAAAATTTGCCATACGCGTAGCCTTTTCCAAAATAATTCAAAAGCACAAACTACATTAAAAGTCCAATTTTTAATTCGACATACAGTAATCATCCATCACGAGTCCCTCCATCACAAGCACAGACCAGCATCAAACGACGAAACTCCCTCCACCTCCAAAGATAAATCCCTTTAACTGACCAGCCAGCCCTGAAAAAGCTCTCCTCCAGCAAAGCTCGATCCTCTCATCCTCAGGGCGCAGAAGCGACCATCGCAGCGGTCCAGCCAGCACACAGCTTCCTCTCTCTTTCCTCCCGCAAAAGCGGATGTCGCGCTCGTGCCACCGACAGAGCTCCTCTCTCTCTCTCTCTCTCTCTTATCTATACATACACATCAGCCGCAGAGCCACACGCTCGCAGTTCCGATCGAATAAGAGAGAGCGCGCGAGTCTCGGCGCCGGCTGGCTTTTCCGATGAAACGGCCCGTGATAGGCTTTGAAAAGCCTTGTCAATTCCAACTAACTTTAGGAGAGAGAGAGACGGAGACACCGAGCTTCTCGCTGTAGACGTGTGCGTGTGTATATATATACGGGCGTGGATTTTTCCGGCGCGGCGATAAAGCGCCCTGTCAATTTGCCGTCGCTTCGAATTTACCGGCGCGCCCCTTTTCGACATGGTTTATACCGGCGCTCGGCTGCAGCCGGCCTAAGATGCTCCCTTTTTCTCCCCGAGCCAGGAAGGATGCGTCACTTTGCCACTGCTGAGTCGACCTTAATTTACAGCTCAAGGGAGAGAGCGGCTTTTTAATGGGGGATGTTGGCGCTTTCGCGGCGGGGCTGGCATTTTTTAGTGTACGCTGGAGCTTTGCCGCTGAAAGCTTGATTTGTGACGAGTTAAAACGATCAGTAGTAGTGGACTCGTTGTAAAATGACCGAGTAAATTGAAATTGAATTCAAGTCAGCTTAGAAACTATTAAAATTATACCGTCCAGCGATAACATCAATCCAGCGCATAAATCATGCAAAATCTCAAATAGAATACTCCAGAAGCCGGCGTATCAATAACTCAACCGAGGAGCTAATCTCGCGCCTACACACATCACGCTTTAACTAAGCCGCGGTTCCGACATCCCCCTAATCTCCCGCGACTAAAAACCGCTCCCAAACCGCTCTAAAAAGCTCGCTCGCCGCATTATCATAGAGGAAAATCCAGGGCTTGGCGCGAGCGAAAAATATTACAAAGCCGGGGCTCCTTTGGCGCTCGGTCCGGCAAAAAGAGGGTCGAGAAAAGACAAAAGGGAATGCGTAAGATAGAGCTCGTAAGAGAGGGCGCAGCATCCCTCGCTCTGGATTATCGCCTCGTCCCCTAGGCTCGGGATAAACAAGCAGCCAACGAAGGTCGCCTCGTCCTTCTGCCTCTCTGCGTTACGTCAGCGGGCTCGTCTCGCCGCGCCCTCCTTTCTCGGCTGGCTCCATGCTAATCTTGGCGCAGAGGAGGCTCATTGATATATATGTACACGTATGACTGCGAGCTGCGTGCCGACGGGATTGTTATGGCCCTAGAGCTCACGTGGCCAGCCGCGTGATAAATATTTCGCCGAGTTTGCGGATATAATTACATAGCCGGGCTGCGAGGGCTGACCCAGTTTCCGGCGCGCGCTCTCGGCTTTTCGGCCCAAGTTTGCCGGGGATCTTTGTGGAAAAGTTCGAGGCTCGCTTTTGATGGAGATTGCGAGCGAGCGAGTAAATCGCCGAGTTCGAGATTTGAGGATCGATAAAAAGTATACTGCCCGAAACAACTGCACGAAAACTCGCCGGCGATATGTTAATTCGGCTCGATATTTCCTACTTTGGCGTTTCCCGGGATTTACGCTGCTGCTTTGCATTGTTCGTGAATTAGTCATCTTCCATTACTCGGCCTGTCCCAGAAAGGCAACATTATCGCAGCGTAAACAAGTAATTCTCATCATCGTAAACAGCCGAGAGTCTAACTTCCACTCTTTATCAACGTCAGAAAGATCCGCAGTGAACTCTCTGCCTCTCTCTCTCTCTTTCTTCTAGCGTCTCCTCGGTTAGGCGAGCTCGCACAATGGATGCCAAAGATTCATGGGGCGGAGGGTGAATGATTCTCGTACTTTGTCGAGTCAAAGCGCGCGAGCGCGTTTAAGACAAGGAGGGACGGACGTAAATCGGGTTGAGCGGCGCGCGCGTCTTGAGTTATAGAGGCGAAAAGGAGAGAGATGGGAAATGGGAAATTCGAGGTTACAAGTGCGCGCATAGCGCCAGAGTTAATATTGTTTTAGACTGCGCCGAGAGCTGCGACCGTGTCTTGCCGAGTTTCAATTATCGCCGCGGAGGATGTTTTGATTTTTCGGCTTGAGAGGAGGCAAGAAATTTCCAGAGAGTTGTTCAGAATTTCTTAGTTGGGGAGGCTTGGGGGAGGAGCGAGGGATAAACTTTTTGCGCTGTTTAATTAAACGAGTGTTTCTCAGAACTGTTTTTAGCTAATGCAGCACTTTTTTCTTCTTGAAATAAAGTTTTGAGTAAACGTTTGCTCGAAATAATTATATC
The DNA here is from genome assembly GCA_900480035.1 of Eupelmus urozonus. NCBI lineage: Eukaryota > Metazoa > Arthropoda > Insecta > Hymenoptera > Eupelmidae > Eupelmus > Eupelmus urozonus. The sequence goes on along the minus strand of UELX01001398.1, from coordinate 1,039 downwards.
GTCAAACGGTTTCTGAAGAAGTAACATCTTAGTTCTTTTAAATACTTTAAACGCGATTTATAATGATCATCCTGTTCGGCCATTCGCATAATTGCCCATCTTCAAAAGCATTGAAAGACAGTAGAAAATATGAATGAACAAATAAATCGCCGTTAGCAGATTCGCAGAACTCATTCGTAAACTCGATCTTTCAGCAGTGTAATTGTCTACATTGAGAAGGCAATCAAGAGCGAGTTCGTTTCCTTTGATGTCGTTTACTCTCTCCCAGTGTATAATCCCGTCCGCGGACTGGCAACGCAATTAGTCTGATTAATACGTTTTGTAACTGCTATACACGCGTTGTAATTCTTATTTTTTGCAATGCAGCTTGAAAATCATCTCGAGTGTCGTCAGAAAAGCAATTAAGCGGTTAATCTGATATCGGTTAACCCCCTTAATTACCCCTCGGCACTGATACAGCACGGAGAAGGGAGATAGGAGAATCCGAGCTTAACACTCACTTTTCTTGTGATTATATAAAGTTACTCTGTTATGATTTTATAGAAAATACTGAAGCTGAAGATTTTGTTTCTAATATTTTCTATATTTACTTTTTTATAGATAAAAAGTAAATAAAGATGTAGTAGCTGTAGTATTACTTTCAAACGTGAATATTTTTTGCAAGGAAAATGATATCAGAATAAAAGTTCCTATTTCTATCTAAAAAGGGTACTATAGAGACATTTAGAGCTACAGTGGTTAGGCGGAGAGTTCCCGGTATTCCAGGAACGCTTATACGTTCATTTACATTTACATTAGAAGTCGGCGGACTAGGAGTTACAGCCAAGCCTGCTTAATGCACAAGCGAATTCCATTATAGTACTTTAAACCGGCAATTATAAGAATAAATTTTTGCCTGATCTAAATAAACTACCTCCGCTATTAGATACATAAAACGTAATAGCAAACGTTTTATCACACCTAAAAAAATAATTCGCTAATTTAGCGATTTCAAGTGGGCTAAAACTCTGTTGATGTATGAAAAGGAAAACTCCGTAAA